>JAWWMK010038756.1:0-12212 GCA_035047105.1 Galeopsomyia nigrocyanea
CCCCCCCCCCCCCCCCCCCCCCCCCCCCCGTCAAGCGTCGAACTTCAGAAATGTGTTTTTCGCTTTGAAAAGAGCTTTTTATGTGCCCTTCGACAGGTCGCTGCTGCTGCGAGTTGTAAATATCAGCCGTGAGTATCGGCAATAAAGCGCGCTAGCACACGCTCCAGCTCGTAAATGTAATATAAAACGAAGTTGTGCTGGCGGCGATAAGAGTGAAGTAAGAGAGAAAGAGAGAGAGAGAGAGAGAGAGAGAGAGAGAGGAGAAAAAAAAACGGCTTCGCGCCTGAAAATGACGACGGACAGCTTTTACAGCAGAGGTCGAGATTTTCCGGCTGCCAGCAATTACGAATAAACAGCAAGAGTCAGACCTACTCCTACCTCCAAGAGAGAGAGAGAGAGAGAGAGAGAGAGAGAGAGAGAGAGAGAAGATCCGAAATATATTCCTTAGCGGAAGAGTCGAGAGCATGTCCAAGAAGCTTAACGGATCATCCGCTAATCTCATTAAGGGTAAAGGATAGGAAAGTGGCTGATGCTACTGAGAGAGAGAGAGAGAGAGAGAGAGAGAGAGAGAGAGAGAGAGAGAGAGCGTGGCTCAACCGATGTGCCTTGACGTCTTGGATCTTCTCGAGACGCACACAGGATGAACGGGCAAAATGAGTGTACGACTCTCGAGCTTTTTTTTTCTTCCTCTTTTTCCAGGCTTTTCGAGGTGAATGCCTTAAAGTGTAATGAGAAGTAATTCTAGGCTTTCCGCGAGGAGAAAGATTGGCCGGACGAGGAAATATGAAAATAATTATTATTTCTGCGAGGTAATGGAGGTAGAGTGAATTGAAAAAAAATAAATAACGCGCATAATTTTGTTTTCATTTCAAGTTTCTTGAAGAAAAGAAGTAAGGTATCTTCCCTGAATTTTAATTAAACTAGAGCTTCTTATTTGAAAATAATATTTTGTTCTGGGTTTCTTTTCTCTGAAGACCTCCATTACACTTCGAGTAAATTGTTTATTCATCAAAGTCTCATTATTAGAAGTTTCAAAGTTATTGAAGATATAAGAACGTTGAAACTTGATAAAATTGAAAATTCTATAGTCAACTTTTCTCGCTTCATTTAATGAAAGAAAATAGACCGTTACTGGATATCCAATTTACATTCGCAAGATTCTCACATCCGCAGTTTTAATATTAAAAATGTACCTTATCAATCATATAATTAGATCTAACCATATACTTCCGTACATGAAAAAAAATGATCATTATGTTTTATTGGATAGCTCGCATCAAGGAAGACACAATAGTATTAGATATACGTCTAATTTAACAGTCGGTTATTAATTTCGAGATCCTAACGTAAACCTAAAACAAATTGTGTATTTTTCAAAATGAAGTTCTTGCTGTTGGTTTCTTTGCTGACGGTCGCGGTAAATTCTTCAAGATAATTCACTGCTTTATGATTGGATTTTAATAAAATCAAAAAATTTTTTAGTTCATAGATAAAACATTGGCTTGTAACCAATATCCTCGTATAGAACGTTCTGTAAACTATCAGAATGGAGACGATAATAGGCGTTACCTCAGACAACGTACAGTCGTTTTATTATTTATTTATTGTATTTATGTAATCGCTTTTTTCTTATACATATAGTTCGATGGCGAAGAACGCAAAGATAACATTAAAGTCAAAGAAGTTCTTGATAAACTTTATGATATTATGTGGGTTAGTATTTTTTTATTGAAACTGAAATTCAAACAACTGAAACTAAGTTTATAATTTTTTGTTTTCATTAAAAATAATTTTATACAGCACGGGGAATCGCGATCGAACAATTTAGAAGAGAAAAAACAAATTGATCCAAAAGTAGTGAAGTTTCTAAGGGAAAAGTCATCTGGATAGGCAAGCGCTCTGGATTCTTCTCAGATTCAATTAACAAGAGCATGAACTTGTCAGAATATTGTAAGTATTAAGCATTTTTAATTATCTCAATCTTTTTCCAACAATAAAACCAAACAAAAACATGCATTTTTCAGATACGAGCAATGCACCCAAGAGAACATTATAGTCATGCTCGTTTTGTGATTCACGCTATAAATTTTGATCAAATGATCGAGATCTCTGAATGCACGTGAGTAAAAAAGCTCATTAATATAATACGTCACAATTATTTTACATACATCTCATTTCCTTGCTCCCTTCCTTTTTCCATTGCAATCCTCAGTAATGACGAATTTGAGTGCGATTGTGGCGAAGAATCATCAATGCGTAAATGCGAGCAAATGCATCGAGAAGTGGAGTTACTGACATTGCCGACTGGTAAAGAAGAGTACGACATCAGCGATTTTGAAATCAACAAGTTCTCAGTACCCAATGGATGCAAATGTGCTTGTCCCAAAAATAATTTCTTTCTTTGAAATAAATTATCATTGAAAAACAATCCAAATAAACTTTATCTAATAAATATTTATAGTTTTATAATCGTCGTGAGTATATACGTTATTTTGCAATAAAAAGTTTAATCCCTGTTAGCCAACTCTATAGATATCATTTTCATTACTATATTAGCAACAAAAATGATATCTTTGAATTTCCTTAATTATGTGTAGACAATCAAGTATTCAATTATTAATAAAAACAGAAGCTGCAATCAGAATAATCTGTAAAATTTATGCGGTAATATTGGCTAATAATGCACAAGAGCGGCGTTAGGAGTACGAACACATTATAGTGATTTTAAAACCGAGTAGCACTCAACTATATATACACACCACACAACTATATTTATCACAAGTTTGTAGTTGTAACAGACAGCCAATCAGGGGGAATCCCCCTCTCACTCCACCAAGTCAGATATATCTCCTCGTTTTATCAAAACATTAAACAGACTCCTCTTTTTTTTTCCAATCCAAAATCACGACTTTATAATTACTTGCGCTCTTTCGCGCGGCGCGCGCTCTCTCGTGCATCGCAGTTACACACACACATCAGGTATTGTACGAGGAAAGAGCTTTTATTTCAACGAAACGTGAGGTTTACGACACGAACCGAAGGCGAGTGCTGCGAATAACGAGTTTCGTTAAGAAAACTCGACGCACGTGTTACTATACTGAAACTGTGCTTTTTTTTCTTTTACTCTTGTAATAGAGATATGCGACGAGAAAATTGTAACTTTGAGGTTAGAGTGAGGAAAAAAATATTTTGAAATTGTCGTCGTTCGAAAAAAAGGACTTCGAAATTCATACATTTTTTTAAATCACCATTCAGTTCGCGATAATTCAAAAAGGTACGTTGAACTAAAAATTCTTTTTTTTTTTTATCATTTTGAGGAAATTCGTCAGAGTGATCAGTCTAGTTAATTATAAGATATACTACTTATCAGCTTTTTAATTAACATCATTTCGACTTCCCCAGATACACGCCGACGGAAAATGCGTGCTAATCAGAATAACAACGAATGACAGAAGCAGTTATCGTATATAAAAACACACGCTTCGCTGTATATTAATAGCCGAAAAGAGATTGTTCTTAAATTCCGATATACCAAATGTAACGATGCCGAATATAAATCGTTTGCTGTGCGCTTCGCTACTTCTGCTCTTGGTAATTAATTTTAGAGTAATAGATTTAAGTTAAGCGGTATTTAGTAATTGCATTATTAACTAGCTTTTTCATGGAAGCTTCGCTTGCGGTTGGCACAAAGGGCCCTGGGTTAATCGACCACGTCGAAACGTCAAGGAAAGTCTTCTCGGTCATGAGAAACAAAGCATCAATAGTGTAAGAAATAATATTTTTTTAATTCATGAGTTATTTATATGAAAATTTATTATTCTATTCGTTAGTTCACAAGTGAGGATCAGAATATAAAAAATGTGGCAAATATCAAAGCTGCTCTTGATCGACTTGGTGAAGTTTTATCAAACAACGGTGAAGAGAAAAGAAGTATAGATCCAAAAGTCATAGAGTATTTTTCAGAGCGACGTGATTTTTGGTTGCGTTCTCCTTTTTCGGAGCGTAATAGTACAAGGGATTCACCTAACGGGGCTTGTTCCGTATTTGTGAGCAGGGAAATTCCAAAACCGTTGTTTCGAAACTCCAATGACGAGTTCACTTTATCTCACTTTTTGATCAACATACCGGATTTTCAACAAACAGTCGATGTTTACAAATGCACGTGAGTAGCGATAAATTTTTCATGTGACTTGCTAATTTTTTAATAAAATATAAATATCTTGAATTTCGTTTACTTCAACAGCAATGTCGGTAATAGGTGTGGTGCAGACTACGTGACGCATCCAAAACCGAACCCAGGCACGTGTAAACAAACTCTTCGGTACGTGAAGGTTTTAGTGCTACCGAATTTTAAACAGTATTTTGACATCAATGACTTCAGAATTGATACTTTTGGAGTAGAAGATGGCTGCTTGTGCGTTAAACCTCGAAAGGTTCTATATTAAAATTATTTTTTTTTTAAACTGTCTATGTGCTATCAGTAATAATTTATTTTACTTTGTATCATACATTTGTAACAATATGATTGATAACGGTATAACTAGATGATAAAATAACTATCCGAATGCTAAAATATCAACGTAGGAGTATTTTCGTCTATGGGATTAGTTAGACATTTAATTTATGTATAGGCGAAAAATAGATTTTTTTAAATAATTTATAATATTTTAATACGGTTTCATTCTATTTTTTTATTGTAACACATATGTAATTAGATAAATGTTATTTTTCTCTCATGAAAATACGAAACATATATATTTTCATAATGAATTTGTACATTCATTTACGAATCATATTACGCTAGGATGGCGCTTATTTGCGAGATTGTTTTACCCCCTCAAACAAGGGTCGTCGAGCATGCCTCTTTCCTCTCGAATTACTGGCAGCACTCGCATTAATTAAAGCGCGTATCATCTGTAATTAAACGGACTTTCACGCCAACGAAAAAAAAAAGAAAAAAAAAAGAGAAAAGATAGAAAGAGACGCACAAACGAAAAAAGCACATCTCTGGCAGCCTAATTACTCCTTCTTGGCTTTCAAAGCATCGACTGGCAACACGTGACGCCACCAAACTCGTCCGATTCGCGATTTTCGTCTCGTCCGACTCTTGGCCTGCTTCCATCGAGCTTTCTACTACGGCGCGCACGTTAATGCCGACGGGAGAGAGAGGGCTTATTATTTATTTTGCGCGGGCCCTCCGCGATATTGGCTCGACGCTATATTTTTTTTTTCTTCTTTCTTTCTTTTTTTTTATACTTTTTTTTTTGCTCGTCTCCTCTCGAGAGCTGGCGTTGCGATTCTTTCTGGTCTGATGGAATTTTCAGAGATGCTGAGCTCGAGATTATTAACGGATTATCGCTGGGTGTAGACCGTGAATTCTGATGATTTGGCTGGGAAAACGTCAGTGGAGTGAGTCGGGCTTTGGTCAGACATAGTTACGTGAAAGGCTAAAAAAAGAATTACGAACAATTCAGTTTTCTTATAGTTTGTTTTTTCATTGGACAATTTAAAAAATTTATTAGAATTTTTTAAAACTAAATTTTCGTGTTTTTCTACAGACTTATAAATTACTCCAATTATACTTAAACGAAAAACTATTCATCAATTACTTTTCGCTGCATTACTTGTGTGCCTGTTTTATGAATGCTTTTCATTACATTCTTACTTGCAACAACAATTCACAAAACGCCATCTGTCAGATAATCAATGAAACATTTATTTACATTTGTTAAGCTAAAAATTTGAAGAAAAAAAAACTTCTTCAAAAAATCTCTAACAATTATCGTCTACCACTGAAGCACTTAAGAAATCCTCTTCCAAGACGCTCAAAATCATTTAAAAGTACAAGATTACGTTTGCCATAGTTATAAAAGTCACCGACAACCGTTCAATTTCCATAACAACGATTTCCCAAATTAACTGGGGGGGAGGGTGAAATGGGGAGACGTCCACCTGTTTCTCGAGTGTTAGAGGAAAGTTTGACGTCTCGTTTTCTGCTGACTTCTTAAAAGTCGGCCGCCGCCGACGCCGACGCCGTTCGCGCGCTCGTGATTTATGATTTAAATGCAAAGATTAAATTTGGAAGGGAATAGAGGTGTCGGCGAGTCAGCTTGCCGAGACGGAAGTGCGCCGTTTTCTCTTTTTTTTTTGTCGGCGCGCGATTTTCGTTCAAATTAGAAGGGATTACTCGAAGCTCAACGACGACCGACTACGACGACGCTTTTGGATATGATTCTTGAATAAATGCATCGGCAATAAGGTGCTTGACCCATAAATTCATGATTTAGTATTTTCCGAAAGTATAAAACGTCGCGAGAGTTCTACGAGGTATTGAAAATCTTTCGCACTCAGCAATTACGTATTTCACTAATTTTAAAAACAAATTCTAAAAAAAAGAAAGGAAACGATATATACATCTGTTTCGTTAAAGAGCCACGCGCGTGTGATTTTTACGAGACAATCCCTCGAAAACAAAAGGGGATAGAGCAACGACTTGGATAGTTTTCGTGATCACTACTGCAGTGGTGGGGGAGAAAAAAGTAAAAACAAAACGTCAAGCAGCAGCAGCAGCCGCATGTCCGATAAGAGTGAGCGTCAAGTGCTTTTCGGTGGGCGAGGAACAATGAGACATCGCCGGGAAAAGAGGGTCAACGAAAAACAACACCTCTTTTCATTCTATCTCTCGCTCTCTACTACAAAAGGAAGGAAGAAATTTTTTTTTTCGCTTGACGTGGCAAGCATTAAACAAAAGTATTAGAGTGTGTTCCGAGAACAAAAAAAAACGGAAAAATAAAATAGAGCAAAGCCTGGAGGACGGTAAACATTATACACGTCTAAGAGGTCAAAGCTTTGCCGTTGGGACTTTTTAAAGAACAGTAGGATGGGAAAAAGTCGATTGATTATTTAAGCCGGCACCTCCTTCCGATTCTAATCCAGCTTCTCAAGATAGAGAGAGAGAGAGAAGAATCCTTTCCTCGTATATTTGTAAATTCACCAAGAGCCGAATTCGGATTAAAGCTCGACCCCACGCCGCCGCCGCGATAAGCGCGAAATTGAAAAGCCGTATCGTCCTTGCCAAGTAAGAGAGAGAGAGAGAGAGAGAGAGAAGAGGCTCTGCCTAGCTACTGGACTAAGACGGAGAAATGCGATCGAGGCCTGAATCGTAACGAGGGTCGTGCACCCGATTTCGCGCGCCGATATCTCTCTCTCTCTCTCTCTCTGTCTCTCTCTATCTCGAGATTTTCTCTCAAGTCGAGGCTACTGACCGCAAAACCATCGATCGAAACTTCTTGACCAATAAATATCCGGCCTTATCTTTTTGTGTTCTTTTACTTTACGAAAATTTTATTAATCAAGCACACAAAAGCACAGAATAATTTTCACGTACGCGAGATACGCCCATGATGCCTTGCAGCAGCAGATAGACTGACAGCTAGAGAGAGAATGGAAATTGCAGGGGAAAGTGATGGGAGAGAGGGGTGCGCGCAACTATTCATTAAAGCAGCCAAGCAACTCAGTCATCGGCGGCAGCAACGCGGTGCATTGGCGCGGCGACCGAACTGCAGAGCCTACTATACTATACATGTACTATATAGAAAGCGAGCGGAGATATCGGGTTGAGAGCAGCGTTGTACACGTGTACATTGACGACTAAACGCGCACTACTCAAATTGATTGGAATTGTTCGCGAGCTATATATATGCTATAGAGCGAGGGACGACCGATATCTGACGGCACTTTGCATTAGGAGTTATTACACGTGCGTACGTGTTGTGTGTGTGTGTGTGTGCGTTTAGATATAATACGCGTGGATGGTATATATATGTAGATGGATTGATGGAATTTTGCGGTTTCGGAAATACGATCTTGGATATAATTAATCCTCTCGTTGTTTTTTCTCCCTCGACGACGTAATTATGTATTCTTCTTTTTAATTAATTCTCTTTGAGTTTCGCGTTTCTCGCTTATATACCGAGCGAGATTTGTTTGTCTGGGATGATGCCGCGAAGTGGAAAAATATTTTTTTTTTGTTTGACGCTCTGCGGGTAGCAGCGTTTAAATTGAAGTTATCCCACACAGCTGCGTTAACAAACTGAAGTACATATTCGTCTGTTCGAAGTGTAGGTTTTTAATTGCTTTTTTCGTGGAATCCTCGTTATGAAAGCTATGAGTTATTTTTCGCACGGAAACTTCGTGCGGTATTAAAAATTTTTTTCGAGCAAATATTTTTATACAATTACAAACAATTTTACAATGTATAAATTGGAAAAAAAATAAAAATCATTCAACTATAGAAATCATTCAAATCGATTGTAACTTGCTAATCAACGACACGAACTTAAATGCCCTGATAAGCAAGTCAAGTACACCTATACACACACACATACACACCGACGGCAGTTAACAATACATCGCTGTTGATATTCCGAATTACTAATTTCGCGTACACATGCACTTGGCCGAGCTATCGTAACTATAGCAATGCATAAACGCTATCGTCCGAGCAAGATTCGCTTGAGGTTAATCGTTCGTCAGCCTGCAGCACCAGCAGCGGCAGCGGCAAGAGAGATTTGATGGGCAAAATTCACTGATTTACATGAGCACACGCACATCCGCACGCACGGATAACTCGAAAATCCTATTATCCGCGCGCGTTCGCGATGACAAATAAATTTAACGAGGAACAGAGAGGCAGCGATCGATTTTTCTATTTTTTTTTTCGGTGGAGTACGGTGATTCTAATGTGGTTTTATTGAATGAGTGACGGGAGTAGAAGAGAGAGTGAATCACAGAGTTTCAGATTTATATCAATTTTTTTTAATTATTAATAGCTTCTCGTGAATGATAGATATCTCTAAAAATGAATCATAAACACCGTAGAATTCGCAACAAAAGGGACAGAGATACAAAAATCTATAATACGCTACCGAGACACAACAAACAAAACAAAAATCGAAAGAGCACGTCGAGTTGAACAAAAAAAAGAAGCGAACGAGAGAGAGAGAGAGAGAGAGAGAGAGAGAGAGAGAGAGAGAGAACGAAGCGTGAAGGGAGAAAAGCAGCGTTCAATATGCCAGATGCCGCCGGGAATATTGGACAAAAGTTTGTCGGAGTGAGAGAGAAAGAGAGAGAGAGAGAGAGAGAGAGAATATAATTTCGCTGGCCAGCCAAGCCCAAGCGAGACTTCAAAACGCGAAGCGCGAGCGTAAGAAAAGTGAAACTTTTGCTGCCCGAGCGCCGAAAATTTCGCGTACGCCACCTGGCACTTAACATGCATTATGTGCGAGTTGTCCACCATTCTACGCCCTTTTTTCTTTCTCTATCTCACCCCTCTCGCGCGAAAGTGCAAATGGATGTATGTAGAAGGATGTTACTAGAGAGACACTTTTTTTTGTCTGTTTCGTCAAGTTTTTGAAACTTCAACGCGTGGATACATTGAGAGAACGTGGTATCGTTTTATTCCTACACATAACTGTATGAAAAAACGAATAACGATAGTTTACCATCGTAAATAGAAGAGATATACAGCTCTTTTTTATTTACAAATGTCGGAAGCAATGCGTATACGAATGATTTTTCAAACGTCGAAGCAAAAAAAAAAAAACGAAAGAGAGAAACTTTATTTTCAACACATCATCGGCCCGCGACATGTTACTCTACACACTCGCTCGCTCGGTCGTAGCTGACAATTCGCGAGGGGGAATAAAAACCAAATCCTGGAAACAAAAGCCATCAAACTGAGAGTGTGAAATCGTAAAATTCCGATTTCTATATACGTATTTCGCGAGAGAGCTAGAGCTGCCGCGAATAAAAGTGTAATGCCATTCGATTCTTCTCGTACACGCACTGTTATATTCTTTTTTTTTTCGTTCAGTCAATCGCCATCAAGTTTGATGCATTTCTAAATTTATTGGCTCTCTCTCTCTATCTCGGCAATTCAAACGAACGCAATTGAATTTCCATAAAATTATTATTCAAAACGAAGAAAAAAGTAATAATATATGTATAATCGAGGTAATAAGCATAAACGAGTCCGAAATAATATTATCGTTTTGGGGGAGAGTGGAGGTGGAGGACATTTAGCGATCGGAGGCACGTGTGTAAAGCTCACCTTTCTCTCTCTCTCTCTCTCTCTCTCTCTCGCTCTCTCTCTCTCTCTCTCTCTCTGCTTACCTATATAGACGCAATTAATACTTACGGCTGAGCACGTAGCAGTTTGTGGATACACGTGTCTCGGCTGCCTCGCGCCCGCGCCATTAGTATCCGCATTGGGGACGACGTTCGCGTCCCACGGCACTTTGACTATCCTACCCCCCTATATGTATATACGTGAGTCTTGCCTTCTCTCTTCTGTATGTATAGGTGTTTGGAGATACGCGTGTATTGGTGAAATGGATGAAAGAGACAGTAGTTTTTTTTTATTATGCTTAATGGTGTTTGAGATTGTTTCTTTTTATTTTACGGATGGAATTGGTAAGTTGTACTTCAACTTCTCAATAGGTAGCTGTCTGCTTTCTGTAATGGCTGTGTTTATCAAAAATAATATTCTAGAATGATTAAATAGAATTAGAGTTTGCTCTTCGTATAAAATTAATATTGATATAACCTGAAGAATTATGTGACCGATATCGTCTGCATTCAATCGGAAAAAATTTGAAATTCTAAAACTTCACTATGTCAATCAACCAACATAATCATCACAAGAAACAAACTAAAATAATTTTTAACATCGTCAATCATCAAAATAATGCAAAGTCTAACTATCAATCTATTGGCATTCAGCTTTTATCAATGAGCCGACGATTGTATCAGGGGTAAATAGCGCGATGAAGTTCGGAAGTTCGACCGTCGTCGTCGCCGTCGTCGTTGCATCAAGACACATACACATATATAGACTATACTATATAAGATACGTGTGTGTGTATACCCTTAAGGGAGGAAGCGCTCGCGCGCGCAAGAAATTTGATTACGTCGCCGGCAAATCGAACTGGTTTTGAACTTTGATGGTGTGTCTGCGCCTCTGTGTGTAAGTCTCTGTCTGTGTGTACTGTGTTCGTGTGTATGCGAGAGCGTATATATATTGCCAAAGGTACAAGCATCAGACGATCTGCTGCTTCGTCTGCTGCTTTTGCTAGTCGTGCAGTTGAAAAGTCAGAAGCTACGGATTGGCATACTTTCGTGATTTGTTTCGAGATTTCAAATTCGTGTGAGATGGGATTTACGGAGATGTCGATTTTGTAAGTTTTCGATTTTGGAATTTCAAACCTTACTTGTATATTATATTATTTACTACACATGGGAAATTTTAACGAAATTGAATAGTTTTATTCAACTTGCTCAATAAACTATTTTTATTTTAGAAGCTTCTTTAACAATTCAAAATGTTTATTTCTCTTGCGCTTCAATGGAAAACATCTCGCGGTGACTTTCAGAACTCAACGCTATACACTATCTATTTCAATCAGTCGCTTACAAGCACGAAAATTTTCAACGAATTTTACATTTTTATACTTTCAAAATCCTTATAATAGAGATCAAAACTCCAGAAGTAAAGTCAAAACATAGTAACTCAAAAACAAACCAAACAATCCAAAATCACTCCGCTCGATTACATCCTTTCAAAAAACTTGCAATCAACCTCTCATCCACGAGCGTTTGTTTCGTATCACCGAATATACGATCCCACCGAAGCAACAACAACAAAAAAAGAGGTATATAGTGTCACTCCTCCAATAACACACCAGCCGAGACAGTATATAGTCTGGGCTGCGCAGCAGCGTCACAAAGAGCGAATTTTCGATTGTAAAATTGGCGTCGTCGTCGACTGATTGAATTGAATTGCCGATAAGGCAATTAGTGCAAAAGGAAGAAGAAAGAAGCTTTTCCCCGACGCTCTCTCTCTCTCTCTCTCTCTCTCTCTCTGTATATAAGACATTCGGGAGAGGCTTTCCTTTGTGTATCCCTGAGGGCAACGACGACGACGACGACTATGGCTATAGTAAGAAGCTCTGTGCGCATTAGAATGCAGCGCCGCTGGCCCGCAATCAGACCGGAACAGAGAGAGAGAGACTCCTAACTAGCTATGGATCCAACCAAGCTTCGTTTTCGTATGTATGTATGTCGTATGTGTGAGTTTGGCTATACTTGAGTTTGGGTAACTTATTCGTTTTGTGTAAAGTTCGTTTTTTTTGGGGGGGGGGGGGGGGGGGCGG
>JAWWMK010038767.1:0-12203 GCA_035047105.1 Galeopsomyia nigrocyanea
CTTTGGTCCTTACGCATTGAGTTATATGGCAAACCGACCGACCGACCGACCGACCACTGCTTAAATCGAACGCACCCTATAGTCTCCATGGCCGAAAGTATTGCGATGAGGGCGCTCCGATCTAATTCAATATGGCGTCCGTGAAGGATAAATTTAAATCATATGCCAATGAATATACATACGTGTAAGTCTTGAGTTTGCAATTGATTTTCGCAAGAAAAAAAAAATAATTATAACGTCAAAAACTTAAACAATTAAGAAAAGAATGAAGTGCGGTAGTCTGAAATCAATGTAGGTTATAGGTAACAAATAATTTTACTATTCAAGCACTTCGCATAATCTCTGGTCATTAAGCAGAAAATCGGCACATAGCATAATGTGCGTGTACATACGAATAATCAAACGTTAAAGTATTTGTCTGCTTCGATCAGTTATTTTGTTTAATGCCGGGACGTTAATCAAATTGCCTAACTTAGTTCCGGCAAATAGAACAATCTCTTTTCTCTGTTGATTTTGACTCACATCAGTCACATCGCTTTCGATGAAAATGTTAACTTGATGCATAATATATATTATGAGATTTATAGCAAATCATTTTCAATATAAAATTAATTTCTATTACAAATAAAAATTTAGTACTGGCCAAGGCTACAATAAATACAATTGTAGAGCAGCAGCAAAATACTAATGCAAAGCGAGAAACTATAAATAATTGTACGCGATTCGAGCGTTTCTATCAGACTTTAATTAATTTGTTGCGATAAGTAATGCACTTAAAATATATGATATGGTATTTTAAAGATTCGCCTGAAATTTATGAACGTAAATTTCTATTCGCAATTGGAGTTCATTTACAATATTCGGAAATAATTTGCTGAAAATCATACATCCCGCAATCCATTCTGCATTCTTATACATTTAACTCACTTTATAAATAACTTTTGTGAATTTGAATCGAGATCGACGGAGAAAAAATTTTTCTACCTGCCGAAATCAAGTTAGGTATTCTATATACCTAATGTTCGGACATGAAACGAAATAATTTTGACCGAGCAAGACGAAACAGATCGAAAATTCGATTCTTTACCTTTGCGCTGCGCTATCTGCCAGCATTCTAAATGATAACTGGTCATAGAGCAAAAGCCTGGAAATACTTTTTACCCGAGACACATATATGTATGTACACTTAAAAAATTTTTTAATCAAGTCAATTTAACAAAAGCGCAAAAGAAGATTTAAAAGTTCTACCGTGTCAGTCGTTATTCATTCGTTATTAACTTGCCATTACTTTGATAAAGTTAAATTTATTTCTCATGAAGATTTACTTCTAGGCAGCTGCCAACGTAATAACAATGTTTTAGTTAAATTTTGTCACTATTCCGCCGTTGTAACTGCATTTCTAACATGCTTTATCATATAAACTCGTGTAAGCATATTTGAAATTATCCTTCACGGACGCCATGTTGTTTAGTTCCCTATCGGCCACCAGGTATCGCATTCTTAATACACGACGCCAATAGTCTCCATGCTTACAAGTTTACAATCCTGCCTTCGAGTTCGTTTCTGTGCACAAGCAAATAAGACGCATCTCTCTGCTTGCTTTCTCACTCTTAGAGCCTATATTATTTTTTCATTTCGCTTGTTATATGTGTAATTGAACTGAAATATTCAGTAGCTGCGGTGTTGGAGGAAAGAATTGTTGTACTGATCTAGGTTATCGATATCAAGTTACACTCAAGGTGTCAAGGACATTTTCGTTGCTGCTATAATTAATACAATTTTGACAATGCTGGTGAGTGTAATATCAATATATTTTGGCTTGTTTACGCGCGAATGGGAGCGCGTTACACGTGAATCATGAAAACGTGCACGTGCATGTTTACGTTGATGCGTCAGCGTCCAATTCTCATCCCTTTGCCCACTCAATCTCCAAAAAATTTCTTTTCGTTCATTAAAAATGTATGAAATGATTTCAGCGTCGATTCTTGAATTGCTTGGATAAAGGAAGGAACAAGGAGGCAAAAGCGATTTTCCCAGAACTAGAAAATCCTCGCCAATGGATCGACACAACGGGATTCACATTTCTCCATTATTCAGCTTTCCACGGTAATGCAGAAATGACGCAATACTTGATCGACAAAGGTTTCAACGTCAACGCTCAAAACCGTAACGGAGTCACCCCGTTGAGTCTGGCAGTAGAAGCCAGCCATGTGAACACAGTGGGAATATTATTGAAAAACAATGCCGACATTTACGCGGCTGATCGTGCACGGAAATCGAGTACTTTGTTGAAGGCTTCCTTTTCGCGCCTCGCGTCTTCCCGTTCAGCGGAGTTCAAACAAGATGTACAGATTGTTTTGGAAATGCTGTTCGATCGAGTTAACAAGGACTTTGCGGAGGGCAAGTTGACGCAATTTCTCAAGATCGCGAGAGATTTGGAAAAATTCGTCGTCGTGATTTTCGGCAACGCGGAATTAACGAGGTTTTTGTTGGAAAACGGCTACTCGATTAATTTCCGCGAACCCGGTGATGGACTCACGGCTCTTCACATTGCTATGTGGTTGGCTGACGTCGAAACTACAAAAATATTAATAGAGCACGGAGCGAATGTTAGCGCGTTGGACAATGGAGGTAACTCACCTTTGAATTTTTATCCAGAGAATTTCTGCGACGTGGATGAAAATTCTGAAATATTGAAAATTTTCTTGAGAGACTCAACCCACTTGCCTGTACCCAATCAAGACGGCATGACGGAGTTGGAATATTTATTGACGCGAGGCAAGAAAAAAACTGTGAAAACGGTGCTGCAAAGTGGCATTCATTTAGAGAAGTGTTTTATAACAGGTAGATCGCTTATTTCTCTCCTCGTCATAAACGACGATCTTGGCGTTTTGGATCTTTTACTTGAACTCGATATAAAGTTCGACGTGAATCAGCGCAGTACAAGTGGATTCCCGGCATTGATGATAGCTGCGCATATTGGATGTCTACACAGAATGGAGTTTTTACTGCGACACGGCGCCGATGTGAATTTGACTTTGCCGACTGGGGTGTCGATTCTACGTTTAGGACTCGCCGATAATCCAAAAGGATATCCGAAGGAAGATTGCGATGTGGTGAAAATTCTCGAATTACTGCTGCGACATGGCGCCGATGCTCGCGCTTTTTTCAGACACGAGATAGCTGCTGTAGATTTTTATCCCAACTTTGGTATCAAAGTTATCGTAGCTCACTTGGCGATTCTCGAAACTCTCGAGCAAATATCTTCGAAGAGTTTACCTCGCAGCCAAATAGAATTGAAGAGATACAAGGCTCACTTTGACTCGTGTGTCAAGCAACTGGAAAAGATGAAACAGTTTGAGGTGTACGGTACGGTGACTTTGTTCAAACTGTTGACCGAGAAGGAAGAAAAAATCGTAGACTACGCTCGTAATGAAGAATTGACGTCGGCATTGAATAGAGCGTTAAAAAAATTTTCTCATCTGGAGTCATACTACATTACTGCATTACGAGGAAGAGTTTCAAGAGCATCAGACACAGTGAAGTTGCAAGCAGAAGTTGCACTGGTCATTGAAGCATTGACTGGACTGTGTTCTAGCAAATATTATGCTATTGTGTACGAGATAATTGGTTTCTTGGATCACCAAGATTTATGTAATTTGTGTCAAATGAAAGATGTTCTCCAATAAATGATAGAGAGTAATGAATATTTTATAAAAAAAAGACAATGATACATAGCAATAAATGTTTTATAGAAAAATATTCCACATTGTTCATTTGTTATTCTCTCCGAAATAATTTTTTTTTTACCTCAATAATTTTCTAATCTAAAAAACTGGTTATTTACAATATTAGCTTTTGTGTGATCTTTTGTATGATTAAGGGTATAATTATCTGCAGTTTTGATGAAAAAAAAACCTGTCATCAAACGATTTTAAGCGGCAAATAAGTAGAAGGTAGGGATTTAAACAGTATATCGTGTAAATACAGCAATTTCTTTGGTTTATTTGAACTGCTTTTTTTAATGAGAATTTTCGGATATTCATTTTTAAACATTTATAATTGTAAAATGATTAATATTATCGTTTATTTTCAAGAATATAGTGTGATTTTCAGAAAAAATTTGCCTCGTCTATGATGGAAAAAGCTATGATGAATAATTTGAAAACAATTGGAAAAATTAGAAAATTAATTGATAATGAAGTAGTAAGATTTTTTTTTTCATTTATATTTTTACAATTCTTTTCTGTAATTCTCCATGTTATATTATACCTTACTATTATACAATTAGAATAAAGAATAAATTTGAACAGATCAAGTGTGGTAGGCTTCTGGAAAACTGAAAAAAATGTTGTTTCATATCTATAACTACTAAAAGTTTCTTATGAAATCTCAATTAAATTCGACTTGAGAGGTGCTCTTCATTATCTAATTTGATTAGGATTTGAAGCCAGGATTGCACACTGACATTTATCATGTGATTGTGTGCATAATAATTGGATTTTTGGGTCGTCGAGATTTGAATAGTGATGAAAAGTTCCCATTGCATTTGGAGGATTATTCAAATTATTTATCGGACATCTGGCTATTGAAATGATTAAATTAATAATAGTTAACGTGAGAATAACAGAACTAATTGTTGTATCTCTAGTGTTTTAAAATGATTGAATTATTGAATAATATTTTTATAACACAAAACATATATCGCAACCCGCGCGAAGTTCAAAAACGGGATTATATTTCGAGGATTTTTTAAAGACATTTTTTTTATTGATCTATAAAAAAATACACATTACCAGATAGAACATACTTTTTGTCGGTTACATACAGTATTCATTATAATATTTTTTTTCAATATTATTTTGAATTCATAGTGCACAAATGCGATAAATAGATGAACAGCTTAATACTACTAAAATAAGTAATGATGAACTAATAAGTTAAATCAAAAAAATTTTCACAGAAACTTTAGAGATAAGAAGCTTAGAACAAGTTACTTTCGTTTGCGCTTTGCAACTTGAACCTGACCAGTTGGTTGTTTCACAGTCGCCGTCGTTTTGGGCTTTCCTTCAAGCCACTTCTTACTTTTTCTATTAACTTTTAATCGTGCTTTTTGTTCAACTTGCTGGGGCTCAAACAAACGAAGACTTTTGCGGTGTGTTACTGGAATCAAATATCCATAAACTGGATAAACACTTCTGATCTGCTCATCAGTAATCAATTGTTTAATTCTTCCGTTCTCTGCAAACTCAATCGCCTCCTTTGCTTCCATCCTCAAATAGTCATACAGCGAAACCTTTTCATTTAGCATATCTTTTTTCAATTTTTCAATTTCTTGAATCCAATCCTGTCGTTTATTTATCAACTCCATATCAGCACATATCTTTTCAATTGCAGGCCACTTCTCGCCTTTCTGCCGCCATTCTTCCTTTTGTTTCATAACCATTTCGCAAAATTCATCGTTTTGAGGATGAACTTTCAAACCCAATTCTTTGACCTTCTTCACGTGATAGTATAACTTGAGAAAAACTTCAAATTTCATTTTTTCATCTCTGCAATTTACGAAGAAAATGTATTAAAATTACTTCATAAAAATCTCATAAGAAACCATAAAATTAAAATGTAAAAATTCAATAGTTACCTGCAGGAAGTTCTGCCAAAAGCAACCTCATTATCCTCGTCTAAAGCATTCATATCAGCACCTTCATTCAGCAGTTTAAAAATGATATCGCTCCCCTTTTCCATCATCCAGCAGGCTCTATGCAGAGGTGTAAACTTGCGAGAATTCACAGCATCGATATCCATACCATATCTAATAAATGTATCCACGGTGCGAAGTAGTTCAGACTTCTCATCCTCGTAGTTTCCAAACCGCTCGACGAGTAGATGCAGTACCGTCTGGTTCTCTTCGTCAGTCAGAATTTTAACATTTGCACCGCGAGCCAGAAGAAAATCAATCATTTTGCACCGGCCAAATCGAATGGCTACTTGGAGAGGAGTTTCATAGTGATTTTTATCTTCGTTGGCGTTGACATCGGCACCTTGCTCGATGAGTGACTTGGCCATATCCTCATGGCCATACTTGGCAGCAAAATGCAATGGAGTGTACATGCTGAAGTTGCGATGATTTGGTAAGATTGGTTTACAATCAGCCTGCCCATTGTTGATAAATTTCTTCACCATTTCAAAGTCGTTTACAGCTACAGCAGCATGAAAATATGTCAATCCAAAAGGATCCATTAGATTTAATTCCTTGTCTTTGACGGCTTCATACACAACTTTGAGTGCGTCATCCCTTTCAGGAATCGCATCCCACAAGTTCGTTTCTTGTCGGAATGGATCGCTGTACAATGCACAATGCAATGGTGTCATAGCAAGTCCATTTCTTAAAGTAACATCTGCACCATGTGCCAGCAATAATTCCACAACTTGCTGGCGGTTCCTCTCGGCTTCCATAGCCAAATGTAATGGTGTAGACAATGGACAGGCTCTGGCATCTTCAGTCGTTGTAGCATTCACGTCTTCGCCTTTTTCGAGAAAAACTTTGACTTCGTCCTTGAATCCGTTAAAGCAAGCACTTTGAAATTCGGATAATAACTCTTTCCTCTCTTTTCCAAAGAGACAGTCATCACGATGTGCTGCAATTACTGTTCGACCATATTTGTGTGAATAATCTAGGTAAGAGAAGGCCACTTTTTTCTTGTCCAAGCAATAGCCTAAGAGTTTTATGGTTTTTAATACAAATTTGATTGTTTCTAAACATCTGGAATCACATGCAAAGTGCAAACATGTATAGTTTGGATACTCTTGAGAAGTTTTGCTAACTTTAGCTTTGATATTCGCTCCGATATTGTTAAAACTACAAACTAATTGTGCATTGCCTCGAGCACAAGCAATGTGTAGATGAGTAAGGCCATCCTTGTTAGTCATATCAACGTAGCTAGAAGTTTCTTCAATGTAAGACAACATAAGATCAACGATGTCGTAGTGCTTTAATAAAAATGCCAGATGCAAGGGGGTGTTAGAATCAGAATCGATGGTCTTGATAGATGCACCTTCCTCCAGCAGTTTCTTGACCCCTTGGACATCTCGCAATTTGACAGCATTATGCAGCGGACTGTCAGATGGCTCCATTATCTTGACTATGTATCTAATATGCAAAGATCAATTTGCTATTTCTTTTCTTTGACTCCAAATTCTACAGACTTGCCACTGCACAACCAGATGAATGCTATCAATGCTATATCATAAAACCTGAAATAAATCACCATTCCTCATTACTTGCTATAAAAATTTTCAGTCATCTTTACATACATATTTAGGTTAATCTCTATATAAATATGAGCTTTTACAAATCAATCAACAAATCACAAGAGAATATTCCGGCATTCTTATTCAGAGTTTCGCTATTAGTCATTTATTTTCTAAAAACCTAAAGTTCGTTTTACAAAAGTATAATTATGCCCTCAATTTGCTAATATTGATAAAATTATAAGAATCTATAAAACCTCAAGAATCTTGCTTTTAAAGCAATGCTACTGTTAATAATTAATCATTCTTTAAAAATAAATAAAATTAATTTCATGTTAGCGAACAAGATGTCAAGTCAAGCGTTTTTATTTTTCAAATAATCCTACCTCTTTCTTATTCAGTTTGTCAGATAGGATATCTCTCCTTTCATCAAGTTAATTTTAAAAAACGATTTTAAGAGGTCTTTTTTGGTGAAATAAATTTTTTTTAGCAATCCTTTGTCTTTTGACTGAACAAATAAAATAATTGATCGAACATAAATGACGAACACGCACACTACGGAAAAAGTGGCAACAAATAAAATTAACAGCTGAGTCAGGGTCAGTGTTGCCAACAAAAAATGAAAAATAGCGGGACGCGCGGGTCGCCGTCGGTCGGTGTAATAAAGTTGGCGAGGTATTTGAAAAAGTAAAATAGTTTATGTTTATAATAATTAACATACGTCATATGACGCGATGTGCATGCGGAGTCATAGCACGCATTGTAAAATCATCGGATTTTACTCTAATATTATTATATTTAAAAAATATTGACATTCTGAGAAAAGCAACAATAATTTCGGTTGCAAAGTGTAAATTCCAGTAAAGTCCTCTAAGAATTATTTTCGTAGAATGTTCAGTGCTACGCTACATTGATCAATTAATCATACACTGGTATCAATCAAAACTACATACATAAAATACACAATAGTGTTAATTAATAATTAAGACATTACCACATAACTTATCATATTAAAATAGCACCTTTTCATAATAAATGTTGATACCGAAAGTTATTTTTCAGTATCAACTTTTGAAAAAGACATTCTACGAAAAAATGACAAGACACTTTTTCGTCTTGAAATACTATAGGCTATATTTACTAGAAAAAATTTTCCGTCACTATTTACCTTCAAAAAGAAGCGGAAAAAACTCCTAAAGCTCTAGCGTTAACAAATTTTTTTTTTCTATTTTGGGCTTCAAAAAAGTGCTTTTTTCGTAGATTTCGTCATAGACAGTCCTTGATAAAAATATGTCAAATTTTGCCACGTGAAAGCTGATGTGACACTTGGTGTGACGTCTGTTATTAATGCGTGCGGCACAACTATACTTTTTATTGGCATTAGTAGCTAATGACTTCGTTTTTCTTACGAACTGTTTCAAGAATATTTTTACTCGCCGTCGCAGTCACTAAACCAAACTTCTGCGATAAACCTACGAAAAAATGTTATCACCAGTATTCATCCTCTCTTTTTCAATATTTTTACATACAGTGTTATGCTCAATGCGTAATATCATGCAAATAAATTGTCTTTTTCAATATTTAAAGTGCTATATGTAAATAATCATTCATTGAAAAATTTGCGGAAAAATTGAAATTTTCTTCCACGAAACAGGCGAAAAAAGCAAAATTTTTATGTTTCTTGGTAACTGTATAATGAAAGTAAATCCTCATAATATTAAAGCAGCTTTGTAAAATAATCATAAGAAACTTTCCTCAATTGCACGTGTAAAGGCACATATAGTTTACTTAACAGTGTAAATGTTTAGTTTGTTTCGTCAGAAATGATACACATGCGTGGTGTCATAAAATTTCAGTGCTATATAAAGCTAAATCTGACCTGCATCGAGTATAGCAATTCAGATTTGTTACTCATCTACAACAGACATCACAATTGCAAAAATGAAATTCCCCATCTTCCTTCTGTTCGTCATTGCAGTCGCTACTGTAAAAGGTAAGACACTAATTTCGTTTTTATTACATATTTATTGTAATTCATCCGTTGTATTTCAAAATACGCTTTGAAATTCAGTGTAACTTTGGAACCATATTATTTTCACGATTTTTACAAACTAGCGATATTACTGAATACTATAAACTAAAGCCGAATATAATTTTTTAGTGGATATGAAGTATTGTATTTTGCTATAAACGCTAAGACGTATATTTGAATATTTTTACATGGAGTAAAAAATATATAAAAACGAATCTATACTTTTGATAAATCATTTTTTTTTCGGGAATAGTTGAGAACGAATCTATTAAAGCACATAACTAACAAAATTTATTGTTATTCGAGTTGATTTATTTCATTTTATTTTTATTTTATTTTAATAAAGTAAACGGGAGTTACACCCTTTTTACAATTCGAGAGAGTGTCAAAACGCAATAGCAACGCAATGAAAAGAGAATTAAATATTGAAATTCATAATTAATAATAAAATAATAAATTATCCATAGAAACCTTTTAAAATCAGTAACATTAGAAAAAATTTTTACACCAAAATTTAAATGACTACAATGAACAATTACAATGAAAGGATATATATCTCGTTGTAGTTTTAAAAGTTCTAGATCGTTCTTTTGAAGATAATAGTTTATTATTTTCTAATTCATTGTTTACAATATTTTTTTGTAAAATTACGTACATGACAAAATCTACATAAACAATGCACTTTTTTGAAGCCCAAAATGGGGAAAAAAATTGTTTAACGCTAGAGTTTCCGAGTTTTTTCCTCTTCTTTTTGAAGGTAAATAGTGACGGAAAATGCTCGTGAGCATTGGAAAACTATACAGGAACTATGTTTTCGGGATTTCCCCATTATAATCAAATGGGCTTATTTCAGTAAAAATAGGCAACAAATGTAGTTCTTGGGGATTTTTCTAATGTTCATGAACATTTTGCGTCACTATTTACCTTCACAAAGAAGCGGAAAGAACTCCGAAAGCTCTAGCATTAACAAATTTTTTTTCCATTTTGGGCTTCAAAAAAGTGCATTTTTTCGTAGATTTCGTCATAACTCCTTGATAAAAATATGTCAAATTTTACCACGTGAAAGATGATGTGACACTTGGTGTGACGTCTGTTATTAATGCGTCAGGCACGACTATATTTTTTATTGACATTAGTAATGACTTTGTTTTTCTTACGAACTGCTTAAAGAATATTTTTAGCCGTCGCAGTCACAAACCAAACTTCATCAACTTAAACAAAAAATCTTTCCTCTAACGCATCATCATGCAAAATTACATCCTAATTTTTCTGTACTTTCTACTTTTAAAATATAAATTACATATTTTCAACACCTTACTCTTCTTTTTTTTTTTCACCATTAGATATCAATGCAAATCCATTGCGAGGCAGAAATGTCGTACCGGCGCAAGAGAACGAATTTCCTTTTATAGTTTCATTAGCATCGGCACCGGCTACCGAAGCAGATCATCATTATTGCGGTGGTACGTTGATCTCAAAGAACCACATATTAACGGCTGAGCATTGTTTGGTGGATGGCACAACCGGGATACCATGCAGGAGTATTTCGGATATCAGAGTGATAATTGGCTCGAACGACATGACACGTGGCAGAAAGTTGCGTATAATAGCTTGGAAAACGTTCAAAGATTGGGCTTTGGAAAATAACAAACATAACAAAATAGCTGATGATCTTTACCACGACGTGGCGATTGCTACTGTAAATATGTGGATTATTAATTTTTTTTTAAAGATTCAATGGGTCTACAATTTAAAAGTTTCTTTTTGTAGTTATCCGAAGAAGTTAATATACCACCTGCAATCATATCGAAATTGAACCACAGACAGGTACGTGGCAAAGATACTGTGACTGCAGGTTGGGGTATTGGCAACGATGGCGTTGAATCGCCATTATTACAAAAAGCACCGCTCCACGTGATTTCCAGAAGGGATTGCAAAACCAATTTCGTTAAGACCGGTGTTCCGCCGTCTTTGACTATCAATCACTTGTGTACAATACACAGACCACCCGTTGTTTTGGGATGTGTAAGCGATTTTTTTTGGGTTTATTATTTTAGCGTTTTTTATTGAAATTCAAACTCATTAATTTTTCGCAGGGTGACAGCGGTGGTCCACTTCTCCACAACGGTACTCATTTGATTGGCGTTAACTCGGGCATGTGTTTTGATATCGAGCATCCTAATCAGCAGAATGCTCATCAGAGTGTCGAATATTATCGAGAATTTATCGAAGCTTTCGCCGAGAGAACACACTAAACGAATCGAGCGTATTCGCAAAGTTTCTAATATTAAAAATAAATTTTTGATGTAATTAAGTTTGTTTTGTTGTAGTTATCAAATTAATTATAAAACTTCGAACTTTAGATCCTCCGGTGTGTCAATATTAGCACACCAATAACTGTGCTGTTACACTTCGTCTCATTATCCACATTTACCTTGAAGAACATACAAAGAACTTTAACTAAATTCATTTATGTTGGAACTATGGTACGTATCTATAAAAAAAATGCCGATTCTTGAAGCCTAAAATAGCAACAACAAAAAATTGTAACGCTAGAGCTTCTGGAATTTTTTTGTCTTCTTCCTTGAGGTATATAGTGCCGGAAAATTCTCGCGAACATTAGAAAAGTCCACAGGAACTACTTTTTTCCGGCTTTTTTATTTTTTTGTCAATTGAATTTTTTTCGATAAAAATAGACTTACAACTTTCGCTGGTAGCGTTTTTTCATTGATTTCTACAATAAAATCGATAGCGCCATCGTAATCTACGTGAAAAAATACATCGAAAACATGTATTGCATTATTGGAAATGATTGTTCGGGGTTCTCCAAAAAAACAATAAAGAAATGGCTTTTTTACGCCGATCGCTCGAAATAACAGCGCAACGTGCATATTCGACAATTTTATTTATTTGAAGTACA
>JAWWMK010038778.1:0-12203 GCA_035047105.1 Galeopsomyia nigrocyanea
TTACCACGGAAAGTTCTTTTATTAATTCCAACGAAGTTCTTAATTCAGCCGAGTATATATCAAAAAGGAAAGTTGTTGTTGGCACACGTTTAACAACCCACGGTGGCACCAGTTTCAAAGTCAATAAGATTGCTCGGCATCCTGTGAATTCAAGCCCAACAGCAAATCTAATGACATATCTGTTTATCCGGGTGAGCGAAATGTTTTCATTTTCACATCGGTTATATGGCAGATGATATCGATTTCTACATTGATTCCTATATTCTACACTATAAACTATTATTTCAATAATAATAAAATAATATTCTATTACATTTCACATTTATGTTGACGGAGATTTTCAGTCTTTGCAGTATTTAATTCGTCAGCGAATTAGTTGCGTATTTATTATGATGAAAATAATAATTAACATGACTCTCCGTACCTCCACTCGGTTTTTTTTTAAATATGAAATATATCATCTAATAATAGGATTTACAAGTCTTATTTTTGTCTTTCTTCCACCCTCCTTCCTAGTTTATTTATTATGATCTGGAACGTTGTATTATTTATAAATCATCCGTATATTCGTTTCGCACGTTGCATCAATTACATTGAGATAATTTACGGCGCCGTGTTTGATTTGAAAAAAAAACATTGAAAAAGCTGTCTATAATTGTAAAAAAAGTTTCCGCAAAAATAATAATATCAATTTTTATTTAGCTGATGCGGAATGTAGATGATGTCGCATACACGGGTATTATTAGATTGCCAACACGAGAAGAAAGCGTAAAGATAGGAGACGAACAGTTTGTCAATGGACTTGGCGAAGGAGCCTGAAATCAAGGAGGTCTTAGAAAGTTCACTGGTCGCTAGATTTACTATGGTCGCGTTTTTAATGACACCGTTTGCGACGAACACAATTCTGATCTGGACTCAGAGGGAAAATTTTGCGCAACTGTAAAGCTTGTTCACCGTCTGTTTTCAGTTAAGTTTCATGTCGCGAACATGCGAATACGTTGATAAGAGCCTTTTCTAAATATATGTACATATATGATGGTTACACGAATTAATGGATAATTTTTGCAGTAAGGCTTAGCCATGAACTGCATTACTTAATACTGAGGAAAAATATGAATTGATTGATTATTAATTTAGTATAAAAGTACTGTGTTACATTATTTGTCACAAAAATATTTTTTTTTAATCTACTTTTCAATACAAACGAAACCTCGAGCTTGTAATGGCTGAATAGATAAAAACTGGCAGTTCCATTTCCACGTTTTACGTATATTTGATTTGTATATATCGTTTATTTTTCTTGTAAATTGTGATATTCATTGAAACAAACTATTCATTGATTTGCATGAATGTGCAAGAGAACCATTCTTATACTTAAATATTAAGCTAATCTTTCCTATTCCTAGGGTGGTAATGGAAATCCAGCAACTGTAGACGAGAAAGTTGTTGTAAGAATTTAGTTAAAAGAGTTGGAGGTCAATCTTATGATATTATATTCCACATATCTATAAAAATGTGACATTTTTTTGTGACAATAAATTTGAACTTTATCAACACAACAAGAGGCTGAACAATAATCATGAACTCTTTATATACGATGATTCTTTTAAATTCTTACATTCAGTTTATTTATACTCAATAAAAAAAATTAACCGTGTTATCGATCAACTCTAAAAATTTGATATTTATTTTCGATGCCTTATTTGCAAATGTTTCGACAAAAGACTTAAATCGTCTTTTAGGCGACCCACTTAAAAATGTTTTATAATTTTATGCAACTCGAAAATTGATGAAATGTTACATGTCAGCACGGGCAATGTTATTTGATGATATAAAAAACAAATAATCCTTAAAATTGTTTATTATTGCATTCAATTGCTTACAAAAAGCTAAAAAATGAACGAAAGACCACGAAACTTGGTAAGTATACCTATAGGTATACCTACTCTTATGGAGTAATGTCTGCGCCAGGTCGACTTATTGCGTCATTATATTACGTCCTCGCTCTCATACATTAACATATTGTAGTATCCCTGGTCCACAGGGCAATCATCACACAGCGAGGACTACATATAATTACAATCGAACTTCACGTACAAGTAAGTTCGTTTGATTACCAATTCTTTGAGCGAATCGCTCTTATGCAGTTTATAGCAGTGCCGGCAAATTAAATTATGTTCGTGTAGTGTTGGAACAGATTTAATTTCTAAATAGTTATCGCAAAAAAGACATTCTGCGAAAAAGATTTTTTTATATTGTAAAAAATACAACATCGCTCTATAATCTAGTTATTATGAATAAAACTATAATGTAATAAAAATGAGCGAAGCCTACAATATTTTTTATCGTTCAACTATACTCAAAGCATTAAAAAAAACAAGTTTAGAAAATATAAAGAAGCTAAAAGAAAAAGCTAACAAAGGGGTGATCCGATTGACATTGATTCAGCGATACAGATTACAACGTCAATGCGAAGCTCCGCTCGCTGCAGCTCATGGCTGTAGCTGCATTTGTGTGAAAGAAAAATGGACCCCTTTTTGGTACTTTTCTCTCCCATTTTCTTCACTTTTTTCTCATTACACTAAATGTTCATATAAGCAGCGCAAAGGCTCTCGTTATGAAATAAGTGCAAAATGATTGAATAACAAATGCAGAGTCAAGTTTCATCAATTTTATTATTAGTTTGACTCATATAATTGTTTATTTTTTCTCCAAACATCCGATTCACTAACGTGTTCTAAATTTGAGATTTTAAAATCTTAAAAATTCATGTTGATCTTGATAACAATTAATGTTATCAATTTCAGTTAGTCTACCATTAATACATTACAGTTATGCATATTTATGAAAAAATACTATCGGGATAAAGTGGCGGTTACTATTTTTTAATGCAATCAAAAAGAGAAAATATAAATAATCTAGAGTAATCTAAAAATCAAACTTAGTTACATTAGGATAACTGTATAGTAAAGTGATTATTTAAGGCCTCACTATACACTTCTATAGGTATACAATAACAGGAAAATTTGTCGTGACTTCCCTGCAATGGTATGCCTAATTTATAGATCGTAAATACTTTAAATAATGACTACTGGTAAATGTTGCTGCCTAGTGTGCGACTAATTATTTTTAGGGCATTCTGCGGAGCCATTTTTTCGTAAAAAAATCTAACAATGCTGGGCCAGTGTTGCGTTTCGAGGAATTATTTGGCAAAATTATTTGCCCGATTGCGAACAAAATCTTTACCCAAATGTAAAAAAAAACGGATAGAAGGTTCGGTGAGATGCGCTCATGGAACGAACTGAATTGCTGCGGCGCTGCGTTTTCCTTGAACACTGAACATAGCGTTTTGGTGTGGAAATTCCTCGAAACCCAACACTGTTCTCAGCCCAGCTGTTTGTGTTTATGACAAAAACACAATACCAGCTCACCCCATAAACAAAACTGACAGCTAAAAGTAATAGTTGGTTTTTTTTAATTTTTTATGAAAAAACGGCTGCATACAGTGCTCCAAAAATGATTAGTCGCACTCTAGGGAACAACTTTTATCGGTAATAATTATTTCAAGCACCTATGATTCATGATTTAGACAAACCATTAAAGTGAAGTCGCCATTAATTTTCCTCCGTTTTTGTACCTATATTTATAGAAGTGTGTAGCGGGGCCACAATATGAAAATAAAAATTAATTTCTATGGCGCGCGATCGAGCACCCAATGTTTGATCAGTGGCAATTAATAGCTACAAAACTTTTCTTCCATGGGACTAATTTCATGTAGTTTATAAATAAAGTAATTATGACAATCGATTTCGTTGGTTAAATATGCGGTCCAGCGCTTTTATTATCAAAAAAAGAAAAGAAAATCGTAATCTAAATTCTGTTCCCAAGTATATACGTATTATTACTACGTCACGTTAAAAGTGAAAATGCATTTTACTTATCAACAAACTAATAAAATTTTTAGTTCTCTATCTCAAATTTAGGAATCGCGATCAACTTGAGATTACACTTTTTGAGCTGTTCTTTTTTAAAGAGATTTTTTTTAAAGAAAAGGAAAAAAATAATATAACAATTTTAAGCTGTAAATAATAGAAATAAAAAAAAACGAATTATTCGTTGTTCAATCAAGTTACAAGGTGTCGTCATATGTAGCCTTATTCACTCCTAAGTTGCTCTAAAATACGTGTATTTATAAAGCATATTTTGTCGATAAATATCAATTAAAAGTTTCGAAATAATCATGGCTAGAGAAATCAAAGAAATAGTTAAAAGTGTAAACTTTAATCTTAGATTAGCTGAATGCGTAAGAACGATGCGATCTTTCATTTAAAATATGAATAAACCTTTTCAGTTTCTAACCTTAACATGAATCACATTTTATTCCAGATAGTCTGTTTAATCGGCTTGTCACTATTACTTGCAAATATTTCTTGTTTCTGGGCTTCCTATTATTGGTTAGTTCATGGATGGTTCATGACCTCACTTGCTTTCGTAATGACGTACATTTTCGAGCGGCCGAATTTCGGAATGGTAATCAATTTAAGCGAATATGATAAATATCTTGTTAAGTTTGGCATTAAATAAATCACTTCATCCTTTTAGGAAATCATTACTATAGGAATGTATACTTTTCATATGATGCATGCGTTAATGGAGGACTTTTCCACTGATAATTTGTGCCCTTTTATCGTTGGTACGAGGCTCTTTCGTATTAAAATTTTGATGATGTATGCATGACGTTAAATTCAATAATTTATTTTTTTACAGCAATACTTATGCAAATCGATATGTTTTTCCTCCTTCTGAATAGACCCAAATAAAGAAACATTTTTCGAATTGATAATTGGGATTTATTCAATAGATATGATTTTTTTTTATTTCTGACAGGGCATTTTGATACAATGGTTACTGATATAATATTGTCTTTAGTTTACTAATTTTTTGGTGTTTAAATATATATCGACAATAATATTGGTTATTGAAGTGCTATGGAGCGCTATATGTAAATAGTATTTGGTTATATCGTCCTTATCTGAAAAAGTTTAAAAATTTTTGTTATCGTTATAAAAACTACAATCGTTCAATGAAAAGAGTCTGAATTATCAATTATTAAATGTACATAACGGATTTTCTTATTGAGGTATATCAACATATTTTTTTATGTTTCATATCATAATTAAATTACCTGCGTAACGTATAACACGCAGAATAGTGGCCGATATTAAGTAGATTAGAGAAATTCCGAGAAAAGATAGTTCCTAATGATAGATTTTAACGTTAAATTTCAAAGTAATCCTATTGATATCGATCGAAAATTCAAAGAATACAAACCGTAACTGGTGTCGATTCAAAAAAGAGAAACGTAATGATCAAAACAAGGATGACTCTTAAACAATTCACTTCGTACCCACTAATGATGTAATCAACGTCATCGGAAAAATCGAAATACATTACTGAATATAAAAAAACCTAAAAGAATTGAATTGTAAATATATAATATAAAAAATTTCATTTTAAACAACGTATATTTTCATAAATTTACCATAACTGCAAATTTCATTAAAAAATGTCTGGCATGAAACCATTGATTGGTAGATGTATCCATGATTGATCTTTTACTAGTACTGTTAAAAATGATAATAGAATTTTTTTGGTTAAGTTAGTCCTGCACTTTGAAGTTGCTCGAAAACTAATAATTTTGACATATGCTTAAATTCTTTACGTTAGACTATTTTCATTCTAGTTTTATTATTATTATCAATTATTAATTACTGCCTTTAGAAAGTAATTATTACAGTCAAATAAATATAAAAATATATCATGACCCATACAAGTTTTTTGTCGTCAGTTTTAGTGTACAAATCGCTGTCGCCTGCACAAGAACGATCCATTTTATTTTGAAACATACGCTTATCCGACGGCAATATATGTCAACGGGTATCACAGCATAGTTGATATAAATTCGTAACCCGCCGATTTGCACGCCGAATAAGTCTAATCAATAATATCTCAAGGAGATCTGCTAGTATAAGAGAGTACAAGGTAGTAAAAAAAATTCTTTTTGACAATTGATTAACAAGTAAAAAAACATATTTATTGTGTTGCGTATTACTATATAAAAAGAGATAATGAACAATTTCATACTATCGTATCGCATGAATTTCTCATGAACAATTATTTCAAAATTTGATTTACAATTAAAAAAAAGAATATTCATTTATTTTTTTCGTGATATTTCTTAATATCAAATAGTAACGACCGCTCCTGCAAACGATTTTTTTCAGACTTATGATGTAACTTGAAAATACCAGTTCCAATAGGAACTGGCAGTCCCATGATAATAGACTCGGAAACTCCGCTAATCGCGTCTTTCTGTCCGTAGTAAGCTGCATCAAACAAGTGATCAGCTGTTTTCTCAAAAGACGCCAAATTCAAGACTGATTCTTTCATTCTCGCCAAACCATGCCTAGTAATTCCCAAAACTTCACCTCGACTGGTCATCAAATCGGCTACTAGCATCGGGTGTCTACGATCGATACTCATCCCATGATTTTCCATAACTAATTTAATTTCAGTTATGATAGTCGATCTTGCAGCTTCGATGCCCAAAGTTCGAAAAACTTCGATGGTACTATTAGAAGTGGTTTTGATTCCTTCGACTCCCAATGTTGCCATGACGTCTCTCATATTGTCACCTTCGACGAACAGTTTGTATCGCGTTTTACCCGAAGAGTCGTCGCTGTGAATGACTGCTCGCGACACAGTGGTAATTCCTTTGACGATGACATATGGAACTTTGTCTTTCAGTACACTCAAACTGTGACTAAGATTATTACTTTTCTGTTTATTAGGACGAATAATAATAATAGAATCGCCGTAGACTTCAACAAGTTTCGGAAGAATCTTCAGCTTGGAAGTGCAGAGCGAGTGACAAATAGTCTGTAGATTAACCTCCAGCTTCAACAACTTTACCCTGTCAACATCAATTTTGAAACGCAAGTAACAATCATCCCTAACATAAACCTCCTCGATGTACTCGGTAATTTCACCAAGAGTCGTCTTCTCAATCCTACTCTTGACTCGCCTGGCAAATTCAGCATCCGTGTCGATATCCAGAGCAGCCGTTATAATTGGAGTACTAATTTTCCGAGTGGCATTGATGATCTCTTTGATTCGCGGTACACCTTGAGTGATATTTATCGACGCCACACCGGCAAAGTGAAAAGTTTTGAGGGTCATCTGAGTTCCAAGTTCGCCGATACTCTGCGCTGCCAAAGCTCCAACAGCAGTGCCCGGTTCGATTGTCGCTCTCATATATTTCTCCTTGCAGGTGTGGATGAATTCGACAAGCTGAGAGACGGTAAGACGTTCGATGTACTTGTAGACCGGTGCAGATTTCATTTTTATCTGCTTGCGAGCTCGATCGACTCGACACGCTTGAGATTTGAGGAATTGAAGAAGCTCCTGGCTGAATTCTTCGCTGAGACACGAAGAGTACTCTTCGGTTTTTAGCAGCTCCCCAGCGGCTTTGACAATCGACGACCCATCAAGCGGATCTTCCTTAGCGTAAATTAACCTTGACCTGACGTCATCGAGAACTCGTTAATAATCCACAGGACAATCTTTACCTTCCATGTACGACGGATCCATAGTATCACCACCGTAAAATACCTGAACTATATCACCCACTGAATTCCTAACCGTCATATCGTAATGAAGACACAAATCCTCCAAACTCTTCACCAACCGTCTCTGCATGTAACCAGTCTCAGCAGTTTTTACCGCCGTATCAACTAAACCTTCGCGTCCACCCATCGTGTGGAAGAAAAATTCCGTTGGTGTCAGTCCCGAGTAGAAAGAATTTTCAACGAATCCCTTCGCAACCGGCAATTTAGAATACTTCTCGAAGTGTGGCAACGCTCGATTTTCAAAACCATTAGGTACTCGATGACCATTGATTGCCTGTTGACCAACGTAAGCGATCATCTGCGATATATTGATGAAGCTGCCTTTTGAACCCGACAGTGCCATTATCAATGGACTATTGGACGGATGCAACTCTTTCAAACATGATTTACCAGCGTGATCGCGTATAACCGAGAGTTCTTTGAGAATCATCGCTTCGAGTGTCTCTTTTTCACTACAACCTGGACATCCAAGTACATATACCATTTTCCATCTTGTCTACGTACTCGTTGCACTTGCTGTAACCCAACTCGAGTAGCTGGTGTTTAGCTTCGAGTAGCTTGCGTCCCGGAGTAACGTCGACGATTCCGATGGAGAAACCACGGTTCATCAGGAAGTAACTGGATATTCTGGCGAGTTGCCACATCACCAACGTCGCTGCATCCTCACCCCAGTCGCGCAGCAGCACGTAGAAGATATTCTGCTTGGCGCCGGAACCCAACGTCGACTTGTCCATCGAACCAGTGAGCAATTCGGAATTACGGATAATCACGTACGAATCGTTGATGCATAATTCCTCGTTGCTCGTGTAAGCGCGACCTTTTGTCTTCAGATTCGCTTTTACAGGACACTTGTCGTTGGGTTTTAAAATCAGACTGAATATTTGCTTACCCGTCCACATGAGCGTGGGTTTGAGAACCGCCGGTGTCGGTAGAGTAATGTTCATCGTGGTGTCAGCGTCGCAGAGCAGACAACTGATCAGCTGGAAAACTTGCGACCTGTTGAGAAAGGTGTCTTTCTGGGTGAGCAAGTAACCACCGGTTATGAAATCCTGAGTAGCGGCTATCAACAACTCGCCGTTTCTCGGTGTCACCATATTCGATTTGTTATCCATGAGGATCAATGCTTCAGCTCGTGCTTCTTCGGTTTGAGGTAAGTGCAAGTTCATCTCGTCGCCGTCGAAATCGGCGTTGTAAGGCGTGCACACGCACTCGTTGAATCTGAACGTACGGTTATTCTGAATTTTCGCTTTGTGCGCCATTATGCTGAGTTTGTGCAGCGACGGTTGACGGTTGAACAGCACAACGTCGTCGTCGCGCAAGTGTCTCTCCACTCGATCGCCGTACTTCAAGTCTTGAGCGGTTCTCTGCTTGTTGCCGTATTTCAAATATCTGCGCGATTTAGTTTTACCGTCGACGACGAAATTCGCTCCTGGATGCACGTCCGGACCGTTCATCACGAGTTTTCGCATGAGTTCTATGTTGTACTTGTTCACCGTTTCGGGATAGGTGAGTATTTTGGCGATGTGAATTGGTACGCCAACTTGATCTATGCGAAGGTTCGGATCTGGCGATATGACGGTTCTACTTGTGAAATCCACTCTCTTACCCGACAAATTGCCACGAAATCTTCCCTGTTTACCCTTCAATCGTTGAATAAGACCACGACCGACATCCTTTACTTTCATGGTCGACGGGAACGACACTTCGCTGTTGATGTAAAGGGCACACACCAGCTGCAAATATTCCCAGTCTTCATTGTACAAATTCATATTTGTGTTGTTCTGTCGACGGGTTCGGATTTCATCGTTGACTAGCATTATCTGAGACAGTCTACAGGTTAAACTATCCTCAACGCTACCCTCTTTCAAGTCAGAAGGTCTACTGGGACGAATGCACATTGGTGGCACTGGGATTCTTGTCAAAATCAAGTCCTTCGGTAAGCTGCATCCTGGTATCACGGTAAAAATTGCAGCGTATCTGGCGCGTTTGTTTGACGGGCAACTTATTTATTCTTTCTTGAATTTCAAATAAATATGATTAAAAGTGCGCATTGCAATTGGTACTGTGCAGCGCGTCTATTTGTAGTCACGACACTGCAACACACTTGAACACACTAAGTTGCATCAGCCGCTTGTACTTAGTACATTATGTAGGTCTAAGGTCTATACAGCGTGGCTGTCTGCTACAGCTTAGAGGGGGGAGGGAAGAAGCTACAACGCTTGGGTTGTATAGTTTCATTACTATAATGTACTGTGAGTATTTCGGAAGATGCTATATGCTGTAGATCTCTTTATTGTATAGAGTCAAATTTTGAAAAGGAAAAATTTGAAACGAAACTATAACAAGGATCTCTTCGTTGTCTTCATTTTATTTTTGAACGATTTCCTTATTTCTTGATAACAGTGAGTAATAATATATTGAAAATATTGGAATATGTTGGATTGAGTTGACAAAAATTCTTTGCAAATTTTTTTTCGTATACACATTAACTCGTTGAGCAAGGAGGAAGAGAGCAACTAAATACTTCATTTTTATGGAGCGCAAGTTAAAAGTTTGCTTGACTGTGAAAATCCTCAGAGCGAACTGATGACGATAATTGGATTTATTCCATCGCTTTATATACGCATTTGGTCGGTACAAATTAAAAAGGCAACGAGAATAGCAATCAGGAAAACAGCAAGTAAGTATTTCATCTTTCTGGCCCACCACTGAATTTACTTCAATGTAAAAATAGTAAAACCGAACTGTATTATCGAGTGGACTTTTTTTGTCGCTTTATATACGCGTTTGGTCAGTTTAAATTTGAATAAAGGAGAGTAAATTTAATGAGTCAAATTGATATAGTGCGACTATTCTGGTCGATGATATTTTAACGACTATTAATGTGTATTTTTTTAAAGAAATGGCTTTGTATGGTATGATTTCCGCACAAAGTTCAGTTCACTATTACTTTCAATTCATTAAAGTTGTCTAATTTTGAAAATGCTATTAGTTCGAATTAATTAATGACACAATATCAGTTCAAAATTATATAAAAGGTCATTAAAAATGGAAATTCATTCTGAATAGTTATAGAATTCTGATTGTAGATCCTGAATTTGAAAATGAGCGTTGAATCGATGTGGAATAACTTTAATATCTATATATAAAATATTTTATTGTTTTTTTTTAATTTTTTTTTTTCTATCTGAAGATTCAACATCAATTATATTTTAAGAATCCAATCCCAGCGAAATAGCTATTACGTGATTAAATACAAAATAAAATAACGCTGCCTACTATTTTTCCGGAGTGCTTTCTTGAAGAACAAAATGAATTACGTTGTTTTGTTCATTATTATTTGATTCTTTAGATTTTTTTTTAATTATAGAAAATAATTCAAGACAATTGAAAGACAGTCAAGAATAAAGTAATGTATTGAGATTATGGAACAAAATCAACTCCTTTTTGTACTACTATTTTTAATTCTTGAAATATTTATGAGAAATAATCGGCCAAAGTACAGCGACGTCGCGAATTCCACTTATGTATACTCTTGTCTGCTGCCGTCTCTCAGCTTATGTCCGATGGGTTGCCTTTTCATCGGCGACATTGACGTACCTACTTGTGCTGTGTCTATATATAATGATCTCTTTTATTCATACAGCCAAAAATTATATAAAAACAGTATGACGTGTTTTTGTTTTCTGCAAAACATATGGTTTTGGAGATAATAATTGGAGCTGCATTTAAAGAGTCTAGATTATTTCAATATCAAAAGCTTGACCAATGTTCAATATTTTTGATAGCCGATTTTCCTTATTCATCTGAATTACGACCAAAAGTATTGTGAAATGTTTCACAGTCGTATCTTGAATGTTTGTGGTAATTTGAGATATGGAAATAATTATTCTCTTATACATCTTCAGACAAAGCTGTCGCAGTTTCAGCACTCATAGTTCGCAGTCAATGTCTTGTTGCGTCAATGTTTGTCAAATCAATAAATTAATACAGCGCAATGATAAGGGGATCATTACCAGTTTCGTTTACTTGAATCTCGGCTGCAGCAGTATTCTCGCGGATAATTAAAAATTTCAACTGTTAATAAAATTACGGAATTTTTATTAAAGAAATTTCCATATTTTCGTAGAGAAGTAAATCTAAAATGAATCTCACTTTCACCAATTTAAGTTACACAGTCCGCACGAACGTTTTCACGAAAGGTGAGTTACATCAATAGAAAGATTATTTTTAAATTGAAAATAAGAGTAACATCTGAATCATCGCAAGCAAGATCTTTGCATAGTCGCATAATTAGTTCCTTCCTCGACAAAAAGCATGCATCGTTATTTGCGTGTATCGAACAAAACAAAAAATATCTTAGTTCGATTTATCGCGATGGCGATTCTCTGTGTAACGAGACTACATTTATTCAGCACATTTTTTCTCTACACAATTATTTTCTCCTACATTGCAATACACTACATTTATTTTTGTTTGCATTCTTATGTTCTACATAAAAATGAAATATAATAC
>JAWWMK010038789.1:0-12200 GCA_035047105.1 Galeopsomyia nigrocyanea
ATTATTTTTACGAAACTTGACAGTTATATTTATCTCTCCTAAATTTAGAACTTATTCGATTTTTAAAGCGATCGATCAAAGTTCCGATCGAAATCTTTTTTTTTTTCGAGTTAAGACTTGAAAAAAAAAAAAAGATTTTATGTAATGTTGACATATAGCAAATGACTTTAAGATTAATTGAATAAGAAAATTAATTTTTGTTGTTAAAAATTTTATGCTCTTCGAGAAAGCATACTGCTAATGTCATTAGTAGCAGATCTCATGGCTCGGTATTTAATTTGGCAAAACCCGAACGAAGTTATGGCAGTTTTTTTGTGGAATTAGCCATATATAGATGCTTTGTGTCGAAAGAATGCGGTCCGGACCTCGAAAATTTCCGTTCGATAATTCATTCAGGAGAATCAGTTCCTAGTGAATGTATAAATTATGTCGCATGACAGAATCGCAAACAAAACTTTACGATACAGTGGACAAAAAAAAAACAATCAATAAATAGTACAAACTGTATTTTATGCCTCTTACGTAGTAAAGAGAAAAAAAAATTACATCGGACGATCATATATATGTAATGTGTGTGTGCGCGGATTGACCCGGGCAAAAAAGTTAATGGGATGTGCGAGAAAAAAAGAGGGAATGTTCGGCGCGGAGAGAGAGAGAGAGAGGACGCGAGATTAAGAGAAAAAATTTTCCGGGGATTTGCGATTTCTCGAGGAGTGCAAACGTTCAACCGCGCAAGAGTTAACTTTGAAATGAAAAGGGGCCAACGCAACGAGAGCGAAAGGCGAGTCTGCAATAGTACGCGGGTCATCGTAAAAATCGCTTGCGCTCAAATATATCTAGACTTTACCGCCTTCCCTCGCGACGACAACGTTTGCTGCCTGCGAGTGCAGGGGGGGGGGGGATGACTTGGCACGTTTGTTTTTGCACTAAATGGTTGTCGCCAGTGTAATATTTTGCAAACGTTTGAGATTTTTTAACTTCGAATAATAATAATAATAATAATAATTGGCATTTGAGTATTTATCATCTATTAATTATGGCAACAGCACATTGATTTCGTAATTTAATACTATTTTTATTTTTGAAGTTACTGTGTACATTTTCTTCAAGTTTTATAACTCGAAATAATGACTCGGAAAGCAACCGGGTTTATATAGTTTATATTGCATAAGCCAGACACTACGAATATTCGGTTCATGGTAGTTTGTTTTTTTTTTTAACATTTTCTCTTGATATTTTTTTATTTCTATTTACTCGCAGAAAAAAAAACCAATTCAAATGGTAAAAAAATGATGATTTAATTAAAAAATTCAAATGGTAAATGAAATTTTGCAAATTTTACGGTATTGATTCAATCTGTCTTCCTACCTGCGGACGCGTAACGCATATTGTTCGTTAAAATAATAGCCTTTGGCAATATTTCGTTTATTATTATTCGCAAAAGTTCATGCAACACAAGCAATAAGTTCGGGCGTGCACTGTTGGAGAATCGATTTTCGCCCGCTATAATAGAATGTATGAATATTTATGTTATTAATTGGATTATCATGCATTCAGCTGACTGGCCAATGCTCGTGTGCATTCTTTTTTTTTGTACTTTACATTTATAGCTGAATGATTTTAGTAAAAAGTTAAAATTACATATTTTTTAATCTAATAAAATCGGTATCGGTACTTCGATTTGTCAAAAATTTGTAACATATGCCGATATAGAACTTTTGTTCCAAAAATAATAAGAAATTTAGTTTGAAAATAATGGAGAAGCTCAATCAGTCTGAAAATGTAAAAGTCCATAGGTTAGTCGAGCCGTTGGAACGAAGACTATATAGGCGCAAAGCTGCAGCGCTCGTTGCGAGAGTGAGATGGAGAGCAATGGGCGCTTATCGAAATACAACGGAAGCTACTCTTGCTCGGATTGAATTTGAGTATTCAGCGATAAAGCGAAATAGCCGGAATAAGCGCCACCTAGCCGCAGTACAGCTTCTTCTTGCCATAACAATTCACTTGAGCGGCATAAAAGCCGCTTCGTATATTGGATTTAGCCGCCGTATATTGCTCTGCGGTTGACCAATGAAGTAGATCCTAACTGAAACTCCATCTTCGCTCAGCGGGAAAAAAGCCTCGCGCAAGTATGTCGTTAACCGTCTCTTTTGTATTCCAAGAGTATAAGGACAATGATGTAAACTGCCTATACGAGATGGATAAATAACAGCTTCAATAAGAATTGCTTAACGTGTGCGAACTAAAATTCAATGTCTCTTCGGTGCTATATAACATCTTCCATTGATAACTGCACGTACGATTGAATGCACTCGTGTGATGTCAAAAAATTGTGTTTTTTTTTTGTGATTACCATAATAATCAAACCTGTAAAATTAAAGGTTTGTGTACGCGTTATGTTCTTTTTTTTGTCTGGGAACGAGGAAACTTTTTTTAATATTATGTTTCGTATTTATCACGTGCAAAAACTTCTTACACTCGTAAGACCATTAAAATTTTTTACTCATGCTAATTTTTAATTCGCACTTACGATTTCATGACGATTGACGCAGTTGACGAGTAAAAAAAAACTTTTCAATTAAGTATGCACAGATGTTGAAATGATGTAATCTGGGATAAAGAAGTACATAATTCTACAATAATAGACATTTATAACGAGCAGATATTAATTTTTTACGCCTTTCTGCTATTCACACCAGTACACAATTATACAAGATAATAAATATTACGCAGAAGCCAGTAAATTAGATTTTGCTAATTGGATTTACATCCATATCCCACTTGTAAAGTAAAGCTTCTGAACTCCCACCACGGAGATATCACGAAGTTGCACTGTTTAAATCGAGGTTTAAATTATACGTACTCTATGTAACATCAGTAGAGTTATTCATATCATAATAGCGGATCAGCTGAAATGCAAATTGTAATGGTCTACGAATTGTAACTACATTGAATACTTTGAAAACGCATCGCCCATTTTTTAGCTTAACTATTTATTAACTGAAGTAAAAAAAAATCGAGGGCAAAATCGATAGGTAGATAAGAGCAGATCGAACATAAAAAAAGTGTTTGAACCGAAAGAAGGCCAACAGCGACATCACGCGAGAAGTAGCGCGCGTGAAGTAGTTGGGTGCGCGATTGCGTAAAATGGGAAATCAAAGAGAGCAAGCAAGCAGGCAGCGGGAGAGAGAGAGAGAGAGAGTAGCGCGGTGACAGAGTGGAGTATCTGAGGCTGCTTTACCAGGCTAAAATTCAACTAGCAGAATTAATTCCGCGAACTAACGAGGCATCAGCCGGAAGTTTGAGAGCTGGGCACACAAACCTCGGACTTCGATTCGCTCCTCGAGACTTTGAGAAACAGGGCGAACGAAGAGCCAAGAGGAGGAGGTGGAGCAGGAGGGAGGGTGAATTGTGTGCGACACTCTCACGGTATAACAAGTGAAGGGTCGATTCGAGAGAGAGAGAGAGAGAGAGAGAGTCGCTGCTCTCGCGCTCATTAAAAGGCTGGCCACCGCCCTCTCCAGGGCCTTTGAAATATTCATTTTCCATTCTCATTCGAGCCTTTTCAACGAGAAAGAGAGAGAGAGAGAGTCGACGAGAACCTCCTCGAGTATTCCAATGACCTTTTTTTATTCGCACTCCCCGCTGTAGTCGAGAGCAAAGCGCTTTTGCCATCCCCCTCCCTTTTCAATCTTTTTTTGCTCTCTCTCTCTCTCTCTCTCTCTCTCTCTCTCTCTTCATCGATTGACGTCTCGACGCCTCAATCGAATTTCCGCGCGTGAAACATTTAATCGCCCGATTAATGAGTTCCGATTCTTCGAGTCAACTTCTTCGCTGTTGCGACTCGTTATACCGCGGCTTGTTGCTGCCGCTGCTGCTTTTTCATAATAAAAATATAAAAATACACGTTGATGCCGGCAGATTTTGCATTGACTCCGTATAGCTTTTGTCGCTGCGCTACTGAAAAATAATGAGGTATTGTTCGCCAGTTGAAATTTAAACATTCATGGAGTTGCTCGTTAAAAGAATTTCTGGAGTTTGAGCATGTTGACAACAGCTATAGCGTACACACGAGGAAAAGAAATCGATAAATCACATAATCCGACTGTTTTGACAGTATCGAGTGGAAGTAGGATTGATTAGTCACGATGACTGTCGAAAGTTGGACACATGCCCACTCACCACTTCTCAGCTTAAGACCAAACCAACAAAAAAAAATACGCGCATAAGAAGCAATTGATGGGTCCGAGTGTCCGGAGAGTAAAACGTGGAATCGTCGCACGCGGAAAAAACAAGCAAATTCACCCACATCGCGCTTTGATTTATCTACCGTGAGAGCAGTTAAGGACACGACAGCTTTCTCTCTCCCTCCCGTAAAAAAAAAAGCTGCACACACGACACTCTTCTTCGTTTTACCGAAGGGATATCGCACGCAAAAAAAAAAACTGCTCCTGATTGCTTCTGCGGCTGTGCAGATCTCCCTCTCCGTTTCAAATTGCGGTTTAATGTCGTCAAAATTGATCCGTTTGTTTTTTTTTTTGTCTCTCTCCTACCCACTCGTTCCTCTTGGAAATGATACTTGGCGATGGCTTTTTGCCGCGTTGCTATCGTCGGACGCTCGTTAGTTCCTTGGCTGCTTTTACTAATGCATATTAATTGAGAATCTCAGTGCTGAGTCGGAGCTTTTTTTTCTCTGTGTCTCTTTTGCTGTGAAATTTATCGTTATGAGGACGCGTGCATTTGTCATGGTTAATTCATGAAAATTCCGGTGCCGTTTTCCACGAAGATATTAACAGCACTCCTCGAGATATTACGTTGATCGATGTTACGAGCAATGATTCAAACTACATTCAAACGCAAATATAGCATTACCGTGTATATTCCACTTCATCTTCTGGCAATGTTACGTAACGTAACGATTTCTGAGAATCAGCGCGAGTGTATACATATGAACAATGGCATAATAACAAGTGTTTCTCTAAACCTTGGCCTGTTTTCGTAAGGACTAATAAAAGCAGAATCAAAAGTTTTGCCTCATTACGTATGTACGCTCCTCTACAAATATCTCTCTCTCTCTCTCTCTCTCTCTCTCTCTCTCTCTCTCTCTCTCTCTCTCTCTCTCTCTCTCTCGGCGGAGCTTCGAGGAATCGTTTTGCGCCGTATAATTTCAGATTGCGTAAACATTTCTCAGAATGTTTAAACCATCTATTGTACTGTCAAAGTACGCACACATATCGCGCACTATTTTTCTATTTATTATATTATTACGTGTTCGAGTAGTATGACTAAAGCAATTACAAAAGAAGGTGGCGTGACTAAATCTAAAATACTGAAGAATAAAAAACAACGCATCTGGTCTTTTATCAAGTCTCGTCTCAATGGTAATGACGTAAGTACTCGCATTCGTCAATCGGAGTTATATTCAAACGATCGGTCTTTCTTTATCTATCAATTTTGCCGGAGTGACACATTTTGTTTGTACAGCCACACTCGACGATGAGAGAAGGGAGATAGAGATGAAGGAAAGTCCTTATATCGCTATATATATATAGGCATTTTAGCGTATACACCTCTGTTGGCACGCGAGCTAGGAAGGCTCCTCGGGCACTTGCACACAGAAATACACACACACATACACTGTAATTGGACTTTCGAAAGTTCGTATTCATTAGCGGCTCGCGACTCTGCAGCGCCTTATATGCTTCGCGCACCCATATCTAATGCGCGAGCGCGCGTAGAGCCAAGGATGCGATATACCGCAACAGCTTGTGCACACGAGAGGACTTTTCAAGAATTTCAAAATGAATACCTCGCTTGCTCTACTTTTCTCGCGAGGAGAGAGTTGCAAAAAAAAAGGAAGAAACTCTCTTCCTCTCGCGCTCTTTTCAACGTGCAGTTCGCGCGGTGTGTCGAGGAATATTTTCTTCTTTTTTTTTCGCTGCAGCCCCTCGTACATGTGTTTTTATATTTTTTAACTTGATTTTCATGCGTATTCATTTGGATTCGACGCCGCTCTGAATGCTTTGAATAATTGGAAAGAACGAAAAAAAAAATACATCGTTATACACGATTTTCTATATACGAAGCTCGAAGGATTTTTATCGTCGAAAACTATTCAATCTATGTAACAATAGTTCGCAATTAAAACATTCGCGGGAGAGCGATTGTTTTGTTTTGTACATTTTTTTTCCCGACGTACGTATACAAGCAAGTTTACAAAGTAGCGTGCAGAACGCGTATGTATGTATATACGCTCGCGAAACAGCGAAACGCACTCTAATTGAAACCGCTAATCACTCACAACACTCCTCGTTTCCCTCGGCCCTCTTTGAATGCAAACGGAGTTGGTATTTTTTTTCTTTCTTCTTTTTTTTTCCTTTTTGTCGAGTGCGTTTTGCACTTTGCGGTAGTTCGCGGGCGATCAGAGTTGATCAATGCATTCAAAGCGCGGCAAAGCGCGCGGCATTAAAAGTTTCTTTGTTTGCGAACGCAATCAAATGCGCACACATTCAAAAAGAGCAGAGATTATAGGTTACATAGCTTTCATGCAGTTGCACTTTGTAGTAGAAGCGGATTTTTGATCGATCATCGTCGCTCGCGCGCGCGCACACACACACACACGCACACGCACACACACACACATTTTAATCTGTCATAACGACGCAAAAAGAAACGCGATATCCGCAGCGCCGAACAAAAAGGAATATGTGATATCCCAAAGATTTGCGGTTCTTTGAAAAGAGTGTGCATGCCGCATCGTTAGTACACGAGCGCGAGATTACGGGTGCGAAGTGTGAACCAAAGAGAGAATATCGACGACGTCGAAAAGGAAGAACTATAGAAAAAAAAGTTAAAGCAGTTCGTATAGAAATTGAAAACTGAAAAATCAAAGTAAACCATTTCCGCCACGTCATAACTTTTGCAACGCGCGCCGCGTGGAAACGGCTCTCGACACTGATAAATTCCGTCGACGACGACGACGACGATAATTTCGCGTAAAACGCAATTACGCAAAAGCGAGAGTACGCGCGCGGGCGTGCCAGCGCGCGAAAATCATGATGAGGAAACGCGATATAGCGCTCGAATAAAATGGCCCTCTCGCGCGGGCGCTCGCGGTTGCGCCATTGAATAAATTGGCTTTAAATCAATTTCACGCTTGCGGCGCCACGTTGAAAAAAAAAAGAGAGCAAGATGATCGCGCGCGAGCGCGAGGAAAAGAGACAACGCGCGGGAGAACGAAGGGGAAGGAAAATCTATGAAATAATGGGAATATATAATAACCATGGAGACGATGGGAAATGAATAACGATGACATTAGGCCTTTTTCAATCCATTAGTACAGTCCATCCTTGAGATTCTTATAGTACGCAAGTTCATATACAATTTTTAAAAGGGACACACGCCAAACGTAATATATACACCTATAACGTTGTGTTTCTTTTTTCCCTGTCATTCGTCTTTTTTAGCCAGCGCTCGCTCGTTTTCCAATTCGTCGCGCGAAGAGACACTAGGATTTGATTAGAGCGCGTCACGGAAGTACGTAAACGACGCTAAAGTATTGTCCCGGCGAAATTGAAGGCCTCTTGTCGTCGCGCCCCACGGGCTGAAGAGTCATTAGGCAAATAGGGCTCGGTGCGATGTCGCGTAGCGGCCTTGTATTTAACTGTCATTGTGAGCTTCGGATAATTAATAATTGGGTTTTGATAATTCATGTTTACATACTGTGCCCCCCACACGTATATATTTACCGGGGCCGAGGTGTTGATCGATTTTTCCTACCGAGCGGTGTGATTGATGCTTCGGTGTATTCACTTGTATTTTTTTATTCTGTTCTGCCGTGGCAATTACTATCTGAAAACAAGCATGGAAAGTCAGTTTATCCAACGGTAGTTATATTTCGTAGTATAGTATGAAAAGCTTTTCAGTATCAAAGCGCGATTTTTCAACATTCAGCAGCGCGAAACTGAAAACTCCTAACAGTCGCGAGCTATTGTTACAAACGTAAAAAATTTTCGACGTGTATATATAACACAGCAGCCATATATCTCACTTTTGGGCAGTGAAAAAAAAAGGAAGAGAATTCTATTCTCGCAGTAAGAGCTCGATGCGCGCTCGCGCGTATAACGACTGGAAAAACATTTTAAAATTCAAGCGAGCGAGAGATAGAGAGAGTTTTATTGTTCTCAATTGCATCGAAACCGGTTCAGCGATTTTTGTTTTTTTGTTTTTTTTTTATTTTTGGCAAAAGGCGCGAGAGCCCGTGTATATATAGGGATCCAATCACTTCGTTTCTATTACCGGTGGCAGGAAGCCCCGCGCTCGCAAGCGTGAAAGGCCGCCTCTCGCATAGGCACACTTTAGGCCTGTCAGATCGGCAAAACAAATGAGCTTCACGTCCATCGACACTAGCTTTATACTTCCTTCCCTCGCCTTTTTTTTGCTTGTATGTATATATCTCTCTCGTATTTCTTTCGCGCTGACATAGTGAGCGTTGCTAGCCCTCTTTTGTATATACAAACAGAAGCCACATTTGCAGGAGTTCCTTATCTTCGAGAGTGTGCTGGCTGTCGTTCCTTTACCCCTCCCATATCATCGCGCGCTTTTGCGAGCGTTTTAAATAGATTATCGAGCGATGACTTTCGGAAATGTAGACGAACAGTCGTTGAGTGAATTTTCTGTGAGAGCTCGTAATCATTGATCGGATGAGAAATTTTCATTTTTTTTTTTGGTAAGAAGATCAAGTATGTAGATATTTGCTTCAGCGTTATCGAATATTCAGACGTGGGGGGCGTTCCGTATAACGGCCGATACTGAAAATAAGTATCGAAAGCTGTCTCTGTGAATAAATCTCAGCGTGAAGATGCACTTTATTTTGATAAAATTAAAGCTTTGCATATTTGCGCGGCTGAGAGTGCATCGGCTGTAATACGCCAATAGATTAGCGCGGCACTCTCGCGCGCGAGTCTATTTTGAATTTCAAACGGGTAAATCCTATATAAAAATGACCATTGAAGTACGGCCAAAAATAAAAGCTTACTCTCTGCTTATTCGAGGAAGGAATTGCAAGTTTTACATAGCTGATCCTAATTTCCACTAATGGAACGTCCGTCTTGGTTTTTCCCTTTCTTTGTTTTTATAACCGAGAGCAGCGAATAATGCTTTCTCTCTCTCGAGGGTTTATTTCAACTGGCTAGAGTAGTAGATGGTCCAGAGAGAGCGAGAGAAAGCGAGGAAGATCAACTCGACTGTTGCTTATTCGAGAGCTCATTTTCCGTAAGGGCAGCGTCCTCTTCGTCGACGAGAGTAGGGGCCAAACGCGACGACGCTGCTGTCAGCGCTCGGCTGACCAGACTTGGGCGTAACCACTGAGCGAGGCTTACATCTAACTTCGGCCAGCTGCATTTTCGAGGCGATCGAGCTTTTTACTGCTAAAGCTCTCTCGCTCTCGCTCTCTACTGATCATTCAACTTTATTCGACCACCATTGCTTCCATCCGAATTAATTGTTTGCTTAAGTGTTTTCGAGATAATTGTATTATTTTGATCTGTGTCGATAAATATTTGAATCATTTTTTTTATTTGAATGTTTGTTGAATCATTTTATTTTATTTGAATTTTTGGAGTATCCCGAATGGGAAAAAAAGTAAGGAAATCGATAGATATTGTTGAAAATCCATTACTGTAATACGAAGCTAATTCTTTATGACTGAATGTTAATTAAAAATATTAGCACTTTCAACATTTTGAAATATTCCTTACTTTTCATTCGAAATGAACTTTAATATTTATAATATTTTTAATTCTGAGTAGATGATAATTGAATTTTAAAATCATTGCACTCAGTACCTCAGAAACGCGCTATTATATTCAGTTGAATATTCAATATTTCCTTGAAATTTCGATCAGGTTAATCAGAAATGAGAAATCGGGAAGTAACTCGGGCATTTTCGAGAAACACTTTTCAGTTATTTAGAGTTGCAGACGAATGCTTGAGCTTATTTTATTCAAAACATTGTTAACTCTCAGTGGATGACAATTAAATTGCAATACAACAGCCACTCGGCAGCTTAAAAACATACTATAAAATTCAGTCGAATATTGAATATTGTATTAAAATTTCAATCAGGACAATTAGAAATCGAGAAGTAGTTCAGGCATTTTCAAGAAACACAGTTCGTCAATTATTGATAAGTACAGACGACGACCCATGCATAGTTTATCAGTATTTGTCTGCAACTGTCTTCGCTCAATAATTAATCAATTAAAAATCATATTGTTCGCTTACGCGGAAGCTCATATCGAAACGTCACTTGGTCGTAGATATTTCAAAGCCCCGGATTGACTGGTGGCTTAGCTGTCGACCGAGAGGGGAGAGAGCTTGCGAGAACTCAGCCGGTTTCACGTCAGACCGAATGATGGATCGCGGATAAATGAGGAATATTGACTAGAAGCGTTTGATATATTAAAAAAGCTTCGACGCTGCTCTTATCGGTGTCATATTGATACGAGTTAACTTCGACGTCGAGAGCCCATCGTCGACATATCGACTTTACGCGCCACTTGTATTATTCCTCATTTTGTATTCTATATCTTGTACTCGATGCCCGTAGCGATACAAGAACGAACGATGTAAAAAATTATAACAAAGTTAATCACGGGATAAAACTTCCTAAGAACAATGCTTATATAGAGTTTTATTTCGGTTTTGTAAATCCTTTCCGCAAAGAAATCCGATTTATTGAGTTAGCACGAAACAAGTGTTGGCCAGGCGAAATATCCCATTTGGCCAGTGTTGCGGTTAAAGCTATCGAGGTCTAGTCCCGGCGTTAATGAAGATTTGGTCTTGGGCAAGCCGAGAGGCAAGGCCAAACCTCCTTAAACCACCATCGAATTGATTGAGGGAAAAGTCGGGACGAGGGGAATGCCCGTGTCCGCGTGTGTGTATCGGAGCACGTGTATCAAGAGAATTTTCCTTCTGGGAACGATTCTTGTCTAGCGTGGCTACCGTGAAATTATATATATGATGAGAGAGAGAGAGAGAAAAGCAGTCTAATTTGAAAAAATTGCGGCCAACGGGAGTGAACGAGCGAGAAAACCAGAGCTCTCTAGTCGAGATGCGCCGCGAGAGATGAGTTGAAGGGTATACATGGGAAAATGAGCACGATGAAAGGATGGAGAAAAGAAAGAAAGAAAACGCTGACAAGGGTAAAATACCGTTAATGTATATCTTTTTTTAAATAGATATGCTCGAGCTCGCGTGCAGCTGTTTTAATTCGATCTCCAAAAAAAAGCACGTCGTTTTATTCATGAAGTAGTTAACTTTTTCATATTTCTCGAGCGGGTAATAGTAATGCCAAAAGGTCGAATTTTTTAAAATAGAGAAATGCTCCCAGATTTTCAAGCAACATCAAAGTAAAAGGTTTACAACAATCCGGAGTAGAGAGCTTTCCTTAAGTAAACAAAGGTCGACTGTCGCAGATGAGCGAAATGAGATAAACAGACGAGAAAGCTAAGGGATCTTGTAAGAGAAAAAAAAGCAAGAATTAACAGAAAAGGAGAGAGAGAAAACTGAAGCGAGCGCGAGTAGAAAGAGAGAGAGAGAGAGAGAGAGCAAGCTCTTTGTTGGGGGTAAGTAAGCTCGTGCGCGTGTGCGAGCTTTTCCTTAGCGGAGGGTTAATCAGCCGTAAACGGGATCAAGTCTCGTAGCCGCGGCAACATATAGTTCTCTCGACTCTGGCCTTTTCTCTATCTGCCCGAGTGCAGTGGTGGTACACATATGAGCCGTTGTCGTGGGGTATAGGTGTCGAGGCATCGGAAGAGAAGCGATATCGCTGGAAAACTTACGTTTCAGGACGTAATCTTGGAGCGCGAGGGCTGTTAGATGCTTCCCTTCCTCTACCACCTCTTTTTTTTATGGGCCTCGCTAAAACTCGAGCGAGAAAAGTTGCGCCTCGGCTGTTGCAGCGAGCAAAGCCTCGGAGAAAACAGGCGAGCGGCAAGATTGCCTCCTTCCTAATTTATAACTAGCCGAGGCTCGCCTTAACAATTTACGCCTTGCAAGCTAGACGACGGGACTGTCGGCCGACGAGATTGGCTCCGATCGCAACACTCACAGCAACACAGAGACGCTCTCTCTCTCTCTCTCTCTCTCTCTCTCTCTCTCTCTCTCTCTCTCTCTCTCTCTCTCTCTCTCTCTCTCTC
>JAWWMK010038800.1:0-22966 GCA_035047105.1 Galeopsomyia nigrocyanea
GAGAGAGAGAGAGAGAGAGAGAGAGAGAGAGAGAGAGAGAGAGAGAGAGAGAGAGAGAGAGAGAGAGAGATAAGAGAAACGTACGAGATCCAAGTACAAAAATCCAAATATACTGCTGCGTAAGTTGAATGTTGCATGCCCCCCTTCACCCTGCGCACGAGACAACCAAAGTGCGTGTTGACACAAAACCTTATCGGTCAGACGTCTTTGAAAGCGACAGAGACGGAGGGAAAAAATATAGTTGGAATATTATATGTGCGAGCTTGACATACATATAAATAATCAAAGTATAAGCGCGATGGAAAATTTGTGCAGGAAACGATGATTTATTTTTAATCTAAACGATCGTGTCTGCCTTGAAATATCAGTTGCCAATTTTGGAGCACGACGTTTATGCGCATATTTTAACTAAAAATTTATCGAAACTTCGGCGTCGAAGTAGCTGTTTCAGATAATTAATGAACTTCAAACTGTTTACCCAAGATTTTTTCCATTTTGTTACTTTATCAGGCGCTGCTTGGTGAATTAAAACGGATTTTAAAAAAATTCCGAAATAAAGTATCAATGAATTTCGACATAGCGTAAACATCTGTATGATAAATCGGTTTTCAACAACACCTGTTCAAATTCGTCTGAAACATGTGTTTTTTTTTCACAGTCTGTCCGTAAAAACCGCCAAAACACGTTGTTCCCGCAGCGAGAAGATAAAGAAATTAGTTCGAGTGTTCTTTGACGATATTTTTGTGAAATTAATTATCTGCCATCTAGTTCAACCGATTTATAAGCCATGCAGACTTTTATCAACCACTCAATTTCATTCGTCAAGCTTGAAATTAAAAAAAAAAATAATGGCCTCTCTTCGGTATTTATGTTCCAATCAAAAACAAAATCTTCGTCATATGTTCTTCTCCTATCCGATAAAGCATTTTTAGTTCTCTCTCAATTTTTATGCAAAAGAAGATCGAATCGCGGAAACCCCGCGCACTCATTATGTAAAGCATACATTGTAAGGCTAAAAGATAAGGGAAATTAAAATCACTATTTCGCGCTTAGATGTTTTAGGAAAAAAAAAAACAATTCCCACGGTAAACAAGTTTTCGGCTGAGAAAATTATCATGGCCCGGCAGCTCGTGTCGAATCTTTATTTTTCTCGTTTGCAATGAGACCTACAACAATAAGTTTCAATAATTTATGAGGAGATCGCGCGATCCGTTCGATAAAACAATTTTTTTTTAGTCATGAACATTTCTTTGGAAATATACTGCATAGGTGACCAGAAATTTCTCAAGCAGAATATTTTCTTTTAAATATAGCAATAAAAATCCAATTAAAAATTAAACAAATAAAAATGTAATCATCAAGAAAAAATTGTACTTCAAATATCATTTGGTATAGTATGTGTCATCCGTGAATGCATCATCATAGTACACTCGTACTATGACGCTTTCTAGTTTCTATATCTATATATTTTACTGGCAGCTTACTGGAAGCAAAGTGGGTTTCCGAAAAGGCCCCACGTGCAACCGCATGTATGCGAAAGTGCATAGTTGCAGTACGGCGCGGGACAAAGAAAGAATCGCTGACATCACGGTGCGGCGTGGCCGCACATCTTCGTGCCGAATGTCCCCATGTAAGTTAAAGTTAAGTATATACGGAAAAACGTGACAAGCTAGCAAGTCTGCACCGCGGCGGCCAGCGGTGCGGCACGGCACTGTCAGTCGATGTCCCGCCTACGGCATCTGCACACACGCGCTCGTCAGCTGTACGAACTCCGATAACCTTCGCTTATCAAGCCCCCCGCCTTGCTTATATTGGCGCTCGTCGGCCGCCGATATAACCCCAAAACTCTGGCGTGCCGCGTAGCATTCATTGTTCGTACTTCAAACAGAGTGTTACATTCGATAATAGTGCTGCTGCTGTCTTCTCCCGATTATAGTGGCGTCTCGCTCGAGAGTACGCCGAACAATATAGATATAAGTGTGTTGTTTTGTGGAAGAAGACGCACGTGAGACACGCACAGAATCATCCAAACAGCCGTTTCGTTTCAGTTTATAATTTAAGCTAAACCACCGGACAGATATCTTTTTCCTGCAAATTGTCGACACACAGAGGAATGCAAAAGGACTGCCGAGACTGTTTGGGTATTAGGTACCGCATCAACAGCCTGGACCAAACCTGGAAGTGGCTGCATCAGACCATTGCCCTTCACGATTACCTCATCTCCATCACCGCCACCAGCAACTCCAATTTTAAGCCCCACGCTTGGTCGTCTAAGTGTTTTTGAAGAAAAAAAAGATTGCAAAAAGAGTTTACAAGACTGTTCGTAACGATTTCGTTCGTAATTAATTGCCCTTTTTTATTACTTTGTTGGCGTATATCGCCAATTGGTACGACGCGTCTCAGCGATCAAAGACTGATTTTATTTTCACTCGCACGCCAGTACTTTGTTGTTATACTCTCGTTCGTGTCAGGAGGTTATTAGTTGTTTCGTTATATCTTCATATTTTTTGAAATAAACTATCAACGTTCTTGGATCCAAAGAATGTCTATGATCGGCAGAAGCAGCCTACTCAGGGCCAAAGCCCTTTGCAACAAGTTTGGGTGAGTACAATTTTTTTTTGGCCGATGTTACTCGTACGCCAGATCGTAAAAGAATGGAAATTTGGAGTATAAATTAAAAAAAATGATCGAAAATTAAAGTAGATGCTTGTCGTACAACTAAATCCTTTCAACTAACGTAAATTTACTGAAATACGATAAGCAAACAATTAATTAACGTTATTTTAATTGACGAAGTAGGTTAGGCTAAAAAACACTCGTACTCCAGATTTTTGTTGTTGGCATTGACATTTCATCATTTTCAAATTTCACAGTATTTACACGAAAAAATTCAAAACCAGGGGGGGAGGGGGGAGAAGGAACCATAAGTGTCACTGATGAGTCTAAAAGTTGGCAATCCAAGACGAAACGCTGAACACCATATCTCGGTGTACGTAGAGTATAAAAGAACACACATCCGTGTTTTTCTCTACATGAATAGATTAATCTCTATTCTCTGCCCTTAAGAGTGCCTCCTAACGGAGGAAACTACCAACATACAAATCTTGCGGGGTGCGCTAGTATACTCATGCTAGCAAATAAACATATAAAAACAATAAATTCTGATATTTTATTTTTTTTTTATATTTAAATATCTAACTCGATTCGAGAAAATTAAACTTATGGATCAATCATAACCAAGTAGTAAAAACAATTGATCTGGAGTACAAGCAGACTTTGCCAATTAATATTCATGACAAAGCGCACGCTTACACTCTCTCGCTCGCCCCATATATCCTCAATAAATCTTTATCCAAGATGAGTCGACATCTCGACCTTTTGAACAGAGGTCATCTCGTGTATTGCGTAGTTTACAATATTTACGATAATTACCGTTTTGCGCGTGAATGTAAATTCTTACGAGCGTCAAACTACAATTGTATCGTATAATTTTTTGTTTTTTTTTCAGCGAACTTTCGTTCGTCCTGCGCCACGCATCGAGCAGCGCTAGCAACAAGCCACCAGTAAAGAGCATCCCCGAGGATGAGATCAAGAAATCCGTCTTCATCTCCCAATCGACAGACATCTTCACGAATCTCGCGCTGGAGGACTGGTTCTATCGCAATTACGACTTTAGTCGTCAGCATGTGCTGCTTCTCTGGAAGAACGACCCGTGCGTGGTGATCGGCCGTCATCAGAATCCCTGGCTCGAGTGCAACGTGGCTGCTTGCGAGAGCCACGGCGTCGCCGTCGCGCGTCGCAACAGCGGTGGGGGCACCGTTTACCACGACCAAGGCAACCTCAATCTCTCGTTCTTCACGCCACGCGAGAGATACAATCGCCGCTACAACCTGGACGTCATCACCAGGGCACTGTTTCGCGAATGGGGACTCAAGTCGAGCGTCAACAAGAAGGAGGATATCGTCGTGCAGGGCGAGTTCAAAGTACGATTGCTTCTTCTTATCGAGTTGTTAATTATTATTGGGAATGAGAGAGGAAAATTATAAATATTTTATCGAATTTTTTCACAGATATCTGGCACGGCTGCGAAACTAGGACGTCCCAGTGCGTATCACCACTGCACGCTGCTGGTCGACGCCAACAAGCCAGTGCTCAGCTTGGCTCTCAAGAAAACCGAGGTATGAATCGTTACAAGCCGATCGATTTACAATTAAAAGTAGACAGCACCGGAGTCGGAATTAATTTCTCGTTTCTTCTTTGTTGCATGTGTGTGCGCGCAGACTGGAATAATTACCAACGCCACCGAGTCGGTGAGATCACCGGTGAAGAATTTGAGAGATGTCAATTCGCACATTAGAATCGACCAGCTGCTCAGTGCCGTTGGCTGGGAATATCTTCGCACAAAGTCGCTCACTCTTACCGATGGTGGACATAAACTCGTCGAGCAGCAAAAGGGCTTTCAAATGATTAATCCCACCGAAGACTGGTTCCCAGGTACAAATCATTACTCATCGCATTTCAATTAAAATATAGCGATTCGCTCACAATTTAATGGTTTGGAAAATTGTGCAGGTATCGAAAAATTGACGGAAGAGTTCCGTTCTTGGGCTTGGACCTACGGCAAAACACCCAAGTTCACCGTGACTCGTCTCCTCGAAGCCCCGACTTCAGGAGGCCAAAATCACCTTCTGAAATTGATCATCGAGGTGGAACGTGGCATCGTGCAGGACATCAAGATGACCTTGCCATCGGATTTCAATCGCGACGCAAGTGTCATCACGAATCTGCGTGGAAAGCGTTACAGCCACGAGCTCACCGACAGCATCGTCGAGGCGACTGGTTGCAAGATTGTCGCTCAAGATTTGTCGGCGGACAAGAGTAACGTCGCTGCTTTATAGCACCCAACTGACAATAATACAAACGACACCTAAATACACAACACACACACACACACACACATTACTTTATAGTAAGTGCGCTTATTGTATAATTATAGCGAGACGCTAATGTATAATGTTTCTAAACTTGTATTTTGTTACGTTGTGTAGAATACATATAATATATATATACATATTGTTACATATACATTTCGACAAGTGTTTGTTCTTGCGTACACATACTCACATCTATCTCTGCGCATAATACAATTCATACGAAAAAGAATAAAAATCATCATGTGTTTTAATAGCGCGAGCATCACGTGATAATGGCTCTGATGGCTGTTCATACTTGATTCATAATGTCATGTTGCACTCGCGCGCAAACAATTATCCAATCTCGGGCGCTCCTTAGACTAGAAAACTAAAAAATACAGCTGCTTAAACTTTAGAATTGCTTAAATACGTGGAGAGAGAAACTTGTATAGGCGATCGCGCAGAGGGAAAATACAATTTTCATTGTGACGCATTGAGTAACGAGTCTCGAGTCGTTTTATCAGACAAGAATAAGAGGGAGCGAGTCAAGCGCGAGGAGATAATAGATAAGAAGCACTGAGAAGAAGTCGTGTTCGTCTGCGGATTCAAATGTTTTGGAGCACACTGGATCGAGCGTTATTGTAATACAATCATTTATTGCTGTGGTCCGAGGTGCGACGCAGTCTTATCTGTTTTAAAAATTCAATTGGAAGACTGACGACTGCGCCTTCGACCTCGCATATAAGTCTATGTATTGCCGAAATCAATGTTAATTTTATCATCGTTCGTTAAAATCTAATTGTCTTTAATACTGCCATAAATTTTTCTTTATAAAGTACACGTCAGTCAATGGGTTATACAAGCTCGTAGTATATAAAGTACAGGCCTTACAAACTGGGGTTGTTTTTTTTTTAGAATATCATGATTCGTTACATATCTATCATAACATATGTAGACTTAACAATACGTAATGGCACTTGTGTAGTGTGATACAGCAAAATAAACTTTCATACAAAGTATTCTTTTCGATTAAAAAGAAAAAAGAAAAAGAGAGAAATCCAAAATATGTCATTGTTTTTACGTTGTATCACAACACTTACGCATGTATCGCAATAAACAATAAGTAAGCAAGGAAAGACACCATAAGCTAAAAAATAAAAAGCAACATCTCTGAAAAATAATTGGCCAGAGCTGTAACTTTTCGTTTTCAATTTATGCGTTTATATGTGCAATTCTGAATGTTAAAAAAATCAGAAAAAGGTATATCTTTGACTTTAAGCTCTTATATACGTACATGAGTATTCTATTTCGCGTAACCCCATAACTTTCTCAACGAGAGCAGACACTTGTGTGTGTATGTGGAGTAAAATCTAGCAACTGGTCTATCGATTAACATAACGAATAAATACAGGCGCGTGTGTCAGGGAACAAAAAAAAAATGAAGCTGTCGTGCGCTCATTGAGAAAAAAAGTATGTGGGCGCGACTGGTGATGGATTGCGAAAAGTCGACGTGCACACCGAAGCATCCAAATACTAAGAGCTAATCTTAATTCTAATTAGGCACTACACTCCAATCTTGACAATTAATAATCCCTAGCTAAAATTACCAAGGCACGCGTCGTTCAGTCCTATAAGAATATTAAAAATATATAGAATGTCCGGTGTGGCAATTAAACACGTCGATATACGCGATGCCTCCCTCAGATGTAAGCTGGAGCTTCGTGGCGACGTTGCTGAGCTACAGCAACCATCGCTGCGCGTGGATAGAGATTTCGATGTAGCATTACCTCGCGGTACGGTGGCGGTGGTGTACCTGGACACGAATGAGATGACAAAGGTACCGGCAGCATTGTTGGACTTGTACCGGCACTACTCTCTTCCGAGTTGGCGATGTTTTCTTGTGTCCAGAGGTGCCTGTTAAAAAAAAAAAGACAGAACTGAGTAAAAGGTTAAACAGAGTCGCGCAATGCAATTCGCATGTTATTGTCGCACGCGGTGCATTATACTCGCTCGGCCTCCTTTTTATACAGACTGATGAGTCACCTTATAAAAGGGGCTAATGAGATAAAAGAACAAAGGCTTTCATTATTCAATCTTGTTTTTTTTTTTGTACGTCTGATGGAAACTACTGTATACTTTAATGAGCATCAATTGCAACGGGGACAGCGCGTGAATTTTTCATTTGTTTTTATCATTTCTCGTGATTCGAGAATCGAGCGACGATTGGCCAATTCACTGATAATGCGACATTTTCGTTGAGCAAATTAATATTGGCCAATGCTGATAATATCGCGGATTTCTTAGCAATCTGGAAATGTTTATCGATTAATTTTTTTGTTATCGTGCCTACTTCTCTATCGTTTTTTTATATTTGCAAACTCGAGATTCGTCGATAATCAATTTGTCGTTTTTCCATGTGAATTACACACCTCAGCAACGAAACCCTTTGCGAACTGGCATCGTTGGTGTCGCCAGCATCGGCACGTCGAATTCTCGGGATCAAGCAAGAAATCGTAGTGGACAACCAGAGATAGGTAACGACCATGGTTGCACCACTGCCCAGTAAAAATCCAATGAGAAGAAACCAGAACGGCGATACATTTCCAATAGCATTGGCAAAGATATTTGACGAGCCGGAATCAGCTTGCTGATGTTGCTCTTCGACAGCTTCCTCGATTTCGTGCCACGAGTCGACCTCCCATGGATCTTTCGTTTGCCTCGATTCCGGTGCATTCTGTAGCTCGTTTTGTAGCGTAACTCTGGGCTCGGCTTCCGTTGTCACTGCTTTCAGCGAGATGTATTTTTCGAATTGAGCTGTCAATGCTGGACGCTCGCACACCTGGTCGGTGTGAATTTTCTTTGTACGCATGTAGAGTTTCAAACTGTAGAATTTTGCGTCGCATGACCAAAAGTTTCTGAAAAAAAAATACGTTTGATCCTACGGTTCGAGAGTAAAGAGTAATGTGACGCGTGTACTCGTAATTATTGATGGAACCTACTTTCCCAAGACCAATTCTCGCAGATAAGGCATAGGGCTCAACACGTCTTTGGCCAGTTCCGACAAATGATTATTGGTGATGTCGAGTTTGCGCAGTTGGCGAAGTCCCTCGAACGTATCCTCAGGCAGGTAAATAATTCGACAAGCGCTCAGATCCAAATCCTGTGGAGAGCAAAAAAAAAAAAGTAGCACATCAGTATTCGATCGTTACTCATCTTTGGCAAAATCATGTCGACTCATCATCACCATTCATTCACACGAAAAACTCAAAAGGGCGATAAAGGCTTACTCATCGGCGCCGAGGTAATAAATGTAACGCGTTTCGTCGTGCAAGGAAAGAAAAAAAAAGTAATAATAAAAGCTCTCCGAATGGAGGTTAATGGACAGCTAATCGATTGTGCAAACAAATAACAACAGCCCACGGGTAAACAAATTAAGATAACTATCTCGTGTGCATACACTAAAGATAATGTTAATACGTCAGACGTACCGTGATAGAATCGCTGTGGAGCTTGGGCACGTGCAGATTGAACTTGTTGCCGGTCAGATGAAGGATTCTCAAGCTGTGGGCATCGTAGAAGGTGTCGGGTGCGATGTAGTCGATGCGATTGTACGACAAATCCAATACAGACAGATTCTTCAGATCCTCGAATGCTTTGAGGCCAATCTCGTTGATGGCGTTGGTCGACAGATTCAGGTACTTGAGTCTCGTTAGACCCGCTCGCTGGCGACGTAAAAAGAAATGCAAATTTACGTGATTTTTTTTTTTCTTTTCATATTCATGAATGTTATCATCGTTCGACGACCTCGGATTTAGGCAAACAAATATCGTCGTCGACGTGGAATAATAATTATACGTCTATAGCGACGAGTGGGTGGAAGTATTAAAAGCCGTTTGATCGTTGTTTGCGGTCGGTTTTGAATATAGATGCGAGCTTCGTCGCTGTTTGCGTGAATCATCGCCACGCTGCTCGCGCGACTTTTTTTTTTTTTTTTTTATTTCGTTGGGTTTTATTTGTAGGTGAGAGAGACAATGCTACTGCCATTTTGTAATGCTCGCGACGTGTGTTTATGTTTTTTTTCAAGTTATTTGCCTTGGAGAAACGTAATTGATTGTAAAATTTTCCGTACTCGTTTTTTTTTTTTACTGCACGACAATGTTTCACGCTAGGCCTTGAAAAACAACTTTGAGAAACTTGAAAATTGACATTCAATTGAAAATTTAAATTTAGATATTCATCATCAAAGTTGAAAACACATTGTCGATAATTTTCCATTTCGCAAACTCTATATTCAAATCGAGACATATTTTATTCATGCATTCTCTCGGACGTCGCGAAAATAAACACGGCACATCAACGATTCCTATACTTTAAAATAAATTGAAATCGCGAGTATACCTATAAATCAGCGATTAGCTCCCCTTGTAAAACCAGACCCCCAGGCCGAGATAGTGATATCAAATTACACAAATTGCTCGCTCGAAAAAAACAATTTATTTTTCCTCGTCTGAAAACCAAACTCCCGCAACACGCGAAATAAAAAAAGAGAAAATACGAAGCAAACCATTTCCCCGATTTCCCCCACCGCATTCATATCCGTCGATTAGTATTTTATCAGCTCACGTGCGATATGTCTGTATGCGCATCAGGTATCTTTTTTTTTTTATCAATGGAGAACCGCAACTTCCTCGCATATACAATTACAAGTTGGTGTTTACAAACGGGGACGCTATGGAGAGGATTGTGTGTGTGTGGCGTGCGGCAGCATCCCGAAATAATGAAATTCCACAGCAGCGTAGCGTACAAGCGCGACTCAGAAGAGAATAGAGAGGTGGCGCCGGCAAAGTTTCCTAGAATAGCCGTGTTGTCTATACTACGCGCGCGTTCAGCATGTCTAATAAAGCGCGTGGCGTTATAGGTGTGTATGAAATAGAGAGAAAAAATACTCACGGATAACTCGCGATCCTCGAGTTTGCCGATGGTATTGTTGGACAGATCGAGTGCCTGGACGATGTTGGCGACGCCGGTGTACACGCTGTACAGGTGTTGACCGGTGCACGAAGCCTTGGGCAGCAATAGCCACGTGCTGCATGTGCAGATATGCGGACAACCAGCCGATTTCACGTCCGCGATACCCCAGTACAATGTCGCCAACGACAACACCAGCCACGGCATTGCTCTTCTCTCCATCTTCCTTCCTTCTCTTTTTCTACTTATCTCTTTCTCTCTCTCTCTCTCACACTCGCACGCGAGATATACCACTCTGCCAGACTGTTGTATAGTGTAGAGAGAGAGATACTCAAGGTTCTTCCGCGAGCTTGGCTCGCTCCTCCTCGAGCTGCATCATCCACTTGGCTAACCGATTTTTCCCTCCGACGAGAACCACTCCACTCTCACTTTTCTTCGATTTCTCCTTTTCCCTCTGCACGTTGGTTCTTTGGCTGTTTTTGGTTTTCAACGAGGAAGCTGTGTGTGTGCACTCGCGAGATGATGAAAAAAAAAATGCTCGATCTCTCTCTCTCTCTCGAGGGCATCAACGTTCCGAGAGACTGGTACTACTGGCCGCGCGCTCTCGCCATTCAAGGCCCGTTCTCATTGAGCGCGCGATCGCAGCGCGCGCGGTACGCGACTCTCGAGTCTCGACGCGACCGTGCGCGAGCACGCACTTGTTGCGCGCGCCCATATGACTGAGGTAGAGAATACGATTGATCCGGCGATCGGTTAGTTATTTTGGAGCAAATTGAGATGTTTCTTATTGGTAATTTGTGAGTTTTTTTTGCGATTAAAAATATTATCAGTCGTTGACTTTAAAGGTGTGATTGATAAGTTACTTTATTACAAGAAAAAAATCAAATGTAGCGTTAAACAAAACATTGAATAATTATACAATTGTTAAAAGTTTCGTGCATCATCACTCAGCTGTTTGCTGCTTATATTATGCAAACTGGAAACGAAATCGCGATAGCAGCGCGAAGCGAATACGTGATGAAATTATATCATCATATATACCGCGGCTCCGATGAGTATTTTCATTTCAAGAAAGTGCATTCGTTCATTTAAATGTATATACACAATTCATAAAAATGTCAAGTTCCCTGTCACCGCGCTTTTTTTTTTTACATGTCGAGTATACATAATTTGCATATGTTTTGTATACAAACACAGAGAGAGACAGCGAGAAAAAAAAAAGTCGCGAAATACACAAAAGTAAACACAAAGTTTCAAAATCAAAACAAAAAACAAATCGCGCCAAAAAAATCAAAACAAACTCCAAAAAAAAACAAAACAATGCATTTCGTAGTAGCCGCAGTTTCCTATCGCTGCAACCGAGCTTTTTAGAAACCTTCCATCGAAAACACGTTAGATAGCGCTTCGAGTGCATCCCGCTGCGCTTTTTTTCCACATTAATACAAAATAGTCGATAATCTCGTTCCCTGCTTATCGACGCCGGCTACCGCTGCTCTTGTCATCTTCACCGCTATAATAACGACGTGCACGCGAGTTGCCGCTGCTGCCCGGCATTGTTAACAATCTAAGCTCGTTAAAGAGTCATTTACAAGTTGGCGCGTAGCTCGTGGACTTCTTTTCCGCAAAAGATCACATCGTCGTTATATATACTTTTACAACAAGCCTCCCCCATCACAAGGACTATATAATCGTCGATATAGCGGTCGCTTCATCTGTAATGCATCGCAGGCAAAATACAATATCTAACGCTGAGCATACTTATAGAAAGAGAGAGAGAGAACAAGTCGTCGAAGGAGAGCGTGTGTATATATCGCGGTGCACGCGGGGGGGAGCGCTAACGGTACATCCTTGGCTTTTGCGTAATTTACATTCCGCGCTGCACTCGCCGCTGCTGCAGCTTGGGGCAAAAGAGAAAGATAGGTCGCCGCCGCCACCGCCTCGATTTTTCCGAGCGCTCTGTTGTTGTTGTTGTTGCAGCAGCAGCAACGGTGTTGTGTATACATATACAACTATGTATTACAGGTAGATGAAGCGCGCTCGCGTTAGATCGCTACTGCGCAGTTAACTAGTTATAGAGAAACAGCAAGTAATAGCAGCAGCAGGCAATTTGAAGGGAAAAAAAAAAGAGAGAAACATCTGGCGGTGAAGTTATATGGGTGTCTTGCCTTCAAACGAGTAATGTGTGTGTGTGTGTGGTAGTCAGCAAAGCGACCTTCTTTTTCTCTCTTTCTCTCACTCACTATGTCGACAACGAGGAGAGAACTTTATGCTTCGGCCCTGGTCTGCGATATATAAGAATGAAACGAACGAGACAGAGATAGAGAGAGAAAGAGACTGACAACATGGCCGCAAAAGCAGCTGCGGAAACCTTCTACTTCTTCTTCTTCTTCTTCTTCTTCTTTTTTATTTACCTCCGAGCTTTGTTTTTTTTTAATATTTATTCCGTCGAAGGCTACACAGCCGACTGACGTGATTTTTTGGAACGGATTTATTGTTTGTCGACCGAGCCCGGCTCGAACGCGAACGATTCGCGCGCGCGAGATGATGAAGTCAACGAATTTTTTTTTTTTTTTTTTTACATGTCGGATCTCGATATTCATAAATTAATGCGAGGCCATGTTTCTCCGTTTTACAGATAACGCTCGCGCTGAAAAAAAAAAGAAGAGATTCTCATCAAAACAGCAGCAGGAACAGTCGGCAGAGCGGAAAATCGCTTGGCAATCGTGCCTTTGTTCGAACTGCATATACACACGCACACACGATGAGACTTTCCACAGCTGAGCATTCGAATTTTCCAAACAAAGAGTGTGAGGCGGCAGCGCGGCGCGTAATACGCAGAGACAGAGAGAGGCCCTGATTACGAATTGGGTCTTCTTCTTCCCGCAAACACAGCACACAAACATAATCATCCGCGAGCATGCTCGCCTCGTCGTATCTTATCTCACGGCAAAACACCACAATTGACCACGTCGGCCGCTATACCACCACCACTGCCCATCCACGCGAAAGCAACAAACACCTCTAGGAATTACATATATACATATCGACTATCTCTATCTCTCCATGTCGAAAACAATAATCATAGGTTCGGAGCTGACGTCAACCGTCAAAAGACGCAGAGAGGTTCAAACGAAAAAAACCAGTTTGATATGCCTCGGAAGGAGGTCGCGTGTTATATAGTGCGCTGCTGCTGCCGAAAAACTTGCGACTTTCCATCGTGCATAAGTACCTTTACAATGTGCGCGCGTATTACGCATAGCCTTGTCAAAACCGAGGACGCTTCCATTTAAACAGCCGAACTTTATAACACGATCTTTTTTTCATTCTTGTTTTGGCGATTTTCCCTCAATTATATTACATGACCGGGGCTTTGTCGATTTGTGTATACAACGTACATCTGCAATTACATCGACGTCGAGAGAGAGAGAGAACAAGAGCCGCGTCGATCGTTTTATTTATAACTAAAAATGCCGCTGACATAACAAAAGCGGCTACTCAGTAGCAAGGCCCGCGCGCTCGCGCGGCCAGCGACGCGCGGCGACGTAATCATCTGATCATAATCCATTGTCTCTCGGAAAATTCTATATCCATGACATTGCTTTACTTTTGTGATTGTAGCTCGATGATAAGGGTTTTTTTTCATCAGTCAGTCTGCTTCTCTCTTTACTCTTGCGTATTAGATTATATATATATATATACATTTTCAATTTTGCGCGTTATGTATTATATGTGCCGCATCTCGCGCGCGGCGTTATGTGCAACGTCAATAAACGTCGCAATACTTCTGTCTCTTTTGCGCGTCGCATAAAGCACATCGCGCTTATATGCGCTTTGTTTTCAATAATATAAAAGCTCGTGCCGGCAATTACGACGCCATGCATTGACGGAATCAAAACAAGGCGCAGTTTAGTGCGGAAAACCCGTCTCTAACGACAACAATTATCATCTTCGTTGCTGCATACTATATACCGATCTCTCTCTCTCTCTCTCTCGATTCAATTTTATTAAAACGCCGGAATTCGGAACGTGCGTGTGTGAATTCCCGGCTACTTGCAGTGACGTCAGCCCTATAAACACACGGCCATTTTTAAAAAATCCCGCGTGCGTGCGATACATATACTCTCTCGCTCGTGTCGCAGCTTATAATATTTGACGAAAAAAAAAAAGATAAGGAAATACAGCGAGAGGACCGATCCGTCAAAGTAGGCTATCTTTGACCGATTAGCATACATACGCACACGATTCTCTTTATTTTTTCTTCATTCTTCGACACTTTTCTTTGTCTCTCTCTCTCTCTCTCTCTAAGAAGGAGGGGGGATCGCTCATATGCACCGCGCGTGCAACAGAGCTTTGTCATTGTCACTTTGAGCAAGCAGTAGCCGCATGTGTATGTTATTATACGTACGTATATCTATATATACATATATAAAAGAGAGAGGGAGAGATTTGCGCTTGCTTTCGTCACACAGCAGCAGTAATAGTTTGCTGCGCCACCGTGTTGCCAGCTGATATGGGAAAATGGCCGTCAGAGCTTCTCTCTCTCCCTCCTCGTCGGTGTGTGTCAGCTGAAACGATCTCTCTTCCATATCTTTACACGCCGGGCGCGGTTTATGCGGCTGCCTATTGAATAAAAGACAATATGTATTGCCGATTTTTCCAGTAAACACGATGATTCAGTCGTCAGTCCTCGTCGAACAAAGCGTCAATCTCCAGCCGATTTGACGTATTTGCAGAGAAAACGAACAACTGCGTCATAATGTTGTTTTCGTATACTGGGGAGAGAGGAGGGGAGGGAGAGAGTGAGTGGAAGCAGCTGAGCGGCGCATGCGCCCGGCTGATGCTTTCGTCACAACACACAGGCAATCTCTCTCTCTCTCTCCTTGCTGTCGCGAGTTGGTGCCGGCACATTCTCTCCTGCTGATTATTGCTGCTGCACGCTCTCTCTCTCCTACTCATAAAACAACTCGCCAGAACACAGCTGACGAGAGAGCGAGCGGTCGCGGCGTAGCAGGGGACTACTCTGCTCTCTCTCTCTCTCTATCTCTCTCTGTGGCACTAATAAACAAAGGATCGTTGCGCATTTAATGCTGCAGCGGGCAGCGGCTCGCTCTCTGCGCGCTCAGCTTAGCTTATAGGCGCGTGACCTCATTACCAAACGCCGCTTTCTTTTTTTTTCTTTCCCACTCTCCGCTCTCCCATTTGGATGGGCTATGTTTTACAGAGAGCCATTTAAACGATATCTCTCTCTCTCTCTGTGGCGTGCAAACTATGTGGCTACGACGCAGTATACGTATACATACACGCGCCTAGGAAAAAAGAAAGAGAGACAAAGGAAAATGGCTCGCTAGATCTGGCTGGCAGAAAGCTAAGTGCATAGCACGGAGTCACGGGAAAGCCGGTGAGCTCTCTTGTGTATATGTGTGTGTATGTGTTGCAGCAGCGGCGAATAGCCGAGTCGTAGTAGTCGTCACGAGAGAGCAGCGGCGGAGGGGAAAAAAGTATATACACACATACATTTAAAGAGAAGTGGGCATGCCTCGTGCGCCTCGTCCGTGTATCGGTGTGTTGATGATGATGGTGGTGGGGTTTTACGAATCGCCGGTTGCAGCGGCGAGTCAGCTCCGTCCTTGTTGCATCGCCCGGAGTGGGAGTCGCTTGCGAGCCAATGAGACAAAGTAGGTCAGAGTCGTCGACCAATGCCGAGCTGAGGCCGCGTCACGTGGGTTTGTTGTTATCTATCAGCTGTTTCCAAAGCCCGGGCTTGGCCGGCCGGTATCTAAAGCCTGCTGCTGCTGCTGCTGGCGGAGGCGAAAGGGGCCGCTGCAAATACGCGCGCGCACCACACAGCTGTGTGCCTCCACCACCACCGCCGCCGCCGCCGCTGCCTCACTCACACACACACACACACACAGGCACTCACGAGTAGAGAGAGAGAGAGAGCGAGCGCCGAGCCGAGCGGAAGCAGCGGAGCCAGCCGCGCGCAGCTCGCATTCTCAGAGCCGTAGCCGAGCCGACAACACGCCTGCTGCCAAGTCGTAGGTGTCAGTTTTGGTTATACCCATCACATCCATACTATACAACACTATGTCGCCGACAACCAGCCGAATCAACGATAACTCAGCTCCCGTTGTACAAGCAGCTGGTGATACTTAGTTTATTTCTTTCGGAGTAATTCCGTCATTGTGAATTTTGAATAGAAAAAAAAAAAGAGACAGAAACAGACTGAATCAGTGAAAAAGTGCGCGTGTCGATAGACAAACTCAAACACGTTGAAAGAAGAAGAGGAAGAGATGTCGACCGGCAAGAGGTTAGCCAAGCGCAGCATCATCGGGACGCGCGTGTGCGCGCCCGGCGACGACGGCAAATATTACAGCGGCGTGATAAGCGCCGTGAACACACCGTCGAACGGCAAGCACGACTCGTCGAACGGCGCGCTGAGTATCACACCGCAGACACGTTATCAAGTGCGTTTCGATCCGGTGCCAGCGTCCAACGCCGGCCACAGCAAAGTGCCCGATTCGAAGCGCGAATTTCTCGATCGCGATCTCATCGGGCCCGGTTTCTCCAGCGTCTGCGGCGCTCGTCTGCTCGCCGGCCAGAAGGTCTTTCTCACTCACAACGGCCGCGAAGTGCAGGGCAGCGTCATCGAGCATCGCGAGCATCTCGACGAGGTCGACGTCATCATTTCGCCCAACAAGCAAGAGGTAAGCTTATTTTTTCCTTTCTTTGTTTTACTTAAAAAAAAAAATTCTGCGATGACGAAATCGGCTAATATATACCTACATATATAGTTCACTCGCGCGCGTCAGAGACAATTCACTTTCGTGTGCCGCTGCAGCAAGACCTTGTATATGCCGCTTCCGTCTTTAACTGCGATTGGGAGAGGGAGAGAGAGGGACGCACAGGTTTTTGAGAGGGGGAGAGGGAGAGAGAGAAAAGTGCCCGCAGGGAAAAACCGTTCGACTCTCCGGCATTTGTATTGTACAATGGAAAGCGCGCCGTGAGCCGCCGCGGCGAACAAAGAATCCATCGTCGTCGTGCATACATATACTATATGCGCACGTATCTATCAAAACGGAACCAGCAAAGCAGCGGAAAGCTACGTTATATAGCACGGCGTGAAAAAAAAAATTGAATTTTCCTGACCCCGTTTAAATTCTCCTCTTTTCTTTTTTTATTTTACTTCTCTTTTCGATGGGTGGGCGCATGACCCATTTCCACGGCGCGAAAAGCGCATGCGCGCTGTCCCATTTTCCGCGAGATATCAGATATCCCCCCGTGCGTCGTATTTAATTCCTCTCTCACTGCGTGCAGCTTTATGCTGCTGCAAGAGATTGAGTAAGAAGAAGAAGAAGAAACTGTCTCTCGGTCGGCCAAAGATAGTTTCTCACTTTCGAGAGCCGGCCGGCTTGCAGTGTTCTTCTTTCGAATCAGCCGGCTAAACACCGCACGCTTGGCATATTGGGTGTCTCTCTTTGCCTCGCCGCGGCGCCAAACCTTCTGCACTCGCGTATAGATAGAAAACTAGGCTCTCTCTCTCACTTCTCTATGCCGCTTATGTCACGACTCCGCGGCGTTTTCTTGCTTACGCAAGTTGTATGCGAACACTGCACGATGTGCTGCTACACGTGCTGCTGCTGCTGCTGCCGCTTCGGTGGAAAAATTTCGCGTTCGACAAAAGTGAGAGTCACGCGAAAAAAAAAACGCACACATGCGGAAGCGGAAGCCTCTTACTGGCAAAAAAAAGAAATACAAGAATTCGGCAAAAGCGGCGCGAGAACTGGAGCGTAAAGAAAAAAACCGAGAGAGAGAGGAGTATGGTCCGCGCTCATACTGCGATCGATCGTTTCGTCCGCGTACCGAGAGAGAAAGAGAGAGAGAGAGAGAGAGAGAGACCGGCCGGCTTAAACGAGGTTACTGTGTCACACACACTTGCGTTGCGCAAGCAATCACAGCCGCAGCAGGCAAGCAGCAACTCGCGAAAGTGTACTTTCTAGCTTGCTTTGCTGCTGCTGCTGCTGCGCTCACTCAGCTGATGGAAATTTGCGCTCGCGACACAGATACTTAGCAAAGCCAGTATATACTAAGCGGTTCGCCTTGAGCTGCTCTCTCTCTCTTTCTCTCTCGTTCGCTTTGCACTCGCTACTGCTTGCTTGCTCGCGTGGGAGAATTAGGAGCAGTGTCGCTTGCGCAAACGCCCTTGCGTAAAAAAAAGGGAGAGAGAGAGGAAAATCAAATTTTCAACGAGAGCTTCAAGGTCTGTTACAGACACAATGCAACGCGAGCGTAAACGTATCGTTTCGACATTCGAGCGAGAGATAAAGAACCTAGGTTGCGACCTAGTTGATACACACACACAGAGTATAGTACGAGCTTGGTTGTATAGTATAGTAGCATTGCGGCCTGAATTCACTTTCGCCGCGCGACGATTTTTCGCCTTCGACTATATGTGCTGTGTGTGACGTCAGACGACACAGTGACACCGATCGTTTTGCCGGCCGGCGTTTTTTTTTTTTCTTCTTCTTTCCTTCGATAAGGAGACCGCGACTATGCAGCAGCAGCTGACGAACAAAAGTTAAAGACTCCCGGACACGGATTTCTCTCTAACATGCGCTCGAGCGCCGGAAGAATCCTGTTAACGATATATCTGGGTTAAGCTCATCCACGCGTCACACACACGCGTGCGCGATAAACGACGTGTATATAAGGCTCAATGTCAAAAGACGAAAATCCGTGATTTTTTTTTGTTTCCAAAAGAAAGAAAGAAGAGAAAAAAAAAACGGGCTTTTCGTTATCTCCGCAACGCATACAGAAACACAGCTATGGTGTATATAGTATACGTTGCGTAACGGGTTCTCCGCGCGGCAACATCGTCATCATCATCATCAATGCCTATGGGTCGACGCTGATACCTATGGTTCGTTGTCGTCGTGGTATAGTGCGCGTTTTACAGTTATCGAGGCAGCGGCGCGAACCAACGGAATGCGGCCGTCCGCTATCATCCGTTCCGCGCACTGCCTCGGCTAACTCTATATACATACATAGCAGCAACATCGTTTTGTTTCATACTATATAGGTACTACTATCCTCTCAGCGCAGCGTACCGTCTGCTGCTGCTGTGCTCTATCTCCAGATTCGTTGGTTTATAAAAGCAACGGCGTGTGTGCACTTTCACCCGCGCGCACGTATGTATAAGTGTGCGGCTGTGTGTGGTGTATGTCGCAAGTGTTTCGAACGTTCTTCTCCTTGTTTTTTTTTTTTTTTTCGTCGAATAGGATCACTTTTACTCTCCGGCGTGGCTGAGCGTATTACAAGCAACGTTGGAATTTCTTTTTTTTTTCGGGCCATGAAGTAAGGAAGGGGGAGAAATTTTTTAAAAGGACCTGCCTGCCGTGCCGTGTAGCCAGACAGGTGTCTCTCCTCTCGAGTTTCTAGTCTGTCTTATACCATGTACGCTCGTTCTCTTTCTCTCTCGCTCTCTCCCCCCGAAAAATAAAAGAACTCGAGCATCCGGCTCTCTGAGCCACCGTCTGCGTTTTAGAGGTCAACGCACCTATATATACGAAAGAAATTGGTGTAGAAGGAAAGCCTTTAGTGTACGGGGGGGGAGGAGGGAAATTTGAAAGTATACAACATAGCGTACACTACACACAGAGAAAGTGCTCCCCGTGGCCGCTATGCTATGCTATATGCCTGTGTATGTGTTTCTATTTCAACCATGCACTTTCGCCGTAGCACGAGAGCGTGATAATGACAGCAAGGCAAAAGTTGGGAAAACGAATCGAGTGTGTGTGCCTGTCGCAACTTTCGCCTTTTTCTCTCTCTCTCTCTCTCACTCTTTCTCTCCCCACCACTCGCTCACCTCACTAAAACTTCTCTTTAAAGAGAGTCAGGCTTACGACACGGATTGCGCTGATTATCGAATTACGCGAGTAAAGGCCCTTTCTCTCTCAAGTGTAATAGACAAGCATTTCGTAACTGTCTATATCTTGGCGCACAAGTGTAACGGGGTCTTTTTGTGTGTGCGAAAGAGAGAGAGAGAGAGATGATGTGCGGACGATGACGTGTTTTCGTAGCGTGGATTCCCCCCTTATATATGCGTCACGCACATTTTACTAACGATTCGATGATTTTTGTTTTTTTTGTGTTCAGAGCAACGTCACCTTGACCAAACGCATCGACGAGGTGAGGCTGCTGGAGTCGCGCAAGAGCGCCAGGCTCGCCGACACGGACACCGATTTCGCCCGGCTCGCCGATATGGGCAGCGACCGCAAACGCACCGCATCTCAAGCCACCATCGATCGCCACGACAACAGCAACTCGCCCTATCATCCGTAAGTTTTTTTTTTTGTTATCACTTGTTTGTTTTTTTTTTCTATTCGCTTTTTTTTTGTTGGAAAATTATCCTTCAAGTTACCTGGAAAATTGATTTGTTTTTTTTTTGTTTGTTAAATTGGAGTCATCGTACTCCGAAATTGATAATTCAGGAATTTATTGCTTGTCATAATACCGCCGATACAGCCAATAAATAAACGAGCGATAAATGAAGGAAATGTACGCGCACACAAATACCGGGATAATCCCATAATCAGGCGCTGCAAAAGCACATTCGCCATTGAAAGCACCTGACGTCAATTCTCATCTTCTCCTCTTCTTCATCTTCTACCAGTGTAAAAACCCGCATTATAAGAGTCGTCCCTCAAGCAGTATAGGTATAGGTAGCAGCTCACTGAAAGAAAAGCCTTGGGCCTACCCTCGATCCGAAAATCTAAAAGCAGCGGCCGGCTCGGCGCTCGCAGGTAGAATAGAGCATCGAGCGTGAAAAATATTTTTACCCTCGTCGTCTCGTCGACGACCACGACGACGACGCCGCTCATCATGCCGAAACTGCTGCTGCGCCGGCCGGCGAAGCGTGCGATCACAGCAACTACGATCTCGATTATAAATAAATGGCCGTGTGTGTGTGTGTGAAAGACACTCTCTCGCGGTCCGATAGAGGAAAAACTGTAGACACACGGCGCATTCGTTAGTAGGAAAAACATGTATTTCGCTTGGTGCGACGACGAATGGTGGGGAATTACACATCACGCGAAGGTTATCAATCGAGTGAGAAAGCGGTGGGAGGTTTTGCGGGTATTTCCAAAACAGGCGCTTTTTTTTTTCTTTCGTCGTTGCGCGTGGAGGGAATTTCTAATCTGCATACATGTGCGGTGTGTGTGTGTGTTTATGGGAACGCCGATTCTTTATCAGCCGCCTTTTTTTTTTTTTCGTCGTTCGATGGAAGACAGCCGGGAAAAACAGTAAGTTGCGGTACACTGTTTATATACACCATTGTTTGCTGGTGCGGCTAGACACACACACACGCTTTGTTTTTCCTATACAGATATATCGCGCGTTCGTTGAGAATTTCACGCACGCGCACTTTAATTGACGACGCGCCAAGAAAAAGCCATTGAATTATCCGTAAAGGGGAAGAGTGAGGGGGTTGATGGCGGAGTTATGTCATGTATATACATATACCGATGGTCTCGTGAAAAATCCTGACTGTATTACAGAAATCACAAAGAGGACGAACTTCGCGCGGACAAAGAAGAACAACGAGCAGTAAAACTTCACTTCCCCCCCCTTTTTTTCCTCTCCCCTTCGTAGCAGCCACTGCGACTATCCTTTTTGGACAAAGGAAACTGCGCAGTTTTTCCCGAAAAACCTGCTCGCGGCCAGAAATTTTCCTTTCTCTCTCTCTGGCTCCCCCTCGTGCAGCAGCAGCAGCAGCAGCAACAACGCATTTAAAGGGATTTTGTATTGGGGGAGGCTCTCACAAATGCCGGCCGGCGTTTTTCTCCATATACGAAGGCCTTTTAAACGCTACGCACCTGGCTTTCTCTCCTTCTTACTCGTGAGACGACCTTTACGGACAAAGACACGATCCTTCGCTGCTGCTGCCGCCGCTGCAAAACCCAATAGCTATTTTACTTTTTACGAGCGCCTTGTAGAAACGAGGATGCACTTATTTTTTTTTTCTTTATAGTTTTCTGGAACTGTAATTTCGTGATTTATTTTTCTATCGCGGACGGCGATCGGCACAAGCTCGTTTAGAAAGTAAAAGAAAAAAAAAGAAGAAGAAAATCTATATGCGAGAAAGTCGTAAAGATCTTGTAATTCGGCAATTTAGAAGGGTACGCATTAGTATGCATATTGCGAAAGAGAAAATCAGTTCTCTCTTTCTTTCTCTATAATGTACAACAGGATCGTTATCGATCGACCGCGCGGTCGTCCGTGAAAACTGTAATTATCTCTCCCGAAAAACCGATACCTCATCAAAAAACCTGTCCGAAATTCCTAACGGCACGGCACACCAAATTATTCCAAGTCAAAAGAAGAAGAAGAAAAAAAAAAAAGAAACGGCGATTTTCTCGTCGTCCAATACACATAGACACACGCATCGCTTTCCCAAAAGCGAGCGCATCGCTGAAACTTGAGTCGACCTCGTGCCTCCCCGAAAAAAAAAAGTCGTTTCTCGAAAAGGGGACCCCTTACCACGCAAAATTCCTAAAACGAAAAAAAAAAATTTTTTTTCTTTTTATTTCGTCTCTTTGCAGCGCAGCGATCGTTTGGAGGGATATATTAAGAATCCGGAAATAGATACGCGATCATTGAACCTCTCTCTCTCTCTCTCAACGAATTCGGTTCCTGCAGCGTGCATCAATTATTCTTTTTTTCCCTCTCTCTCTCTTTTTCACGTTTGCAGAAACGACCTTCCACTTGATACTAATAATCAAGCAAGCGAGCGAGCGGAGCTCGGCTTCTTAAGTGTCCATACCGGGTTTCCCGGCGTCCTTCAACAGAGCCTCGGCAGTTCACTCTCGACACACGTGCACTCTCAAAGAGCTAGACATAGACACACAGCCAGAGAGATAGTGAGAGGAAAAACTAAGCATCATGGCGCAGCTGGCCATGAAGACTCGCACACACGTACGCGCGCGCAAGTCCCAAACTACGCAGCTTATATATCGCGCGATCGAGAGAACCACTCCCGGTTTCGCCGTGTCGTTCGTCCAAGGGGGGGGGGGGGGGGGGGGAATACC
>JAWWMK010038800.1:22976-54321 GCA_035047105.1 Galeopsomyia nigrocyanea
CCCCCCCCGCCCCCCCCCCCCCACCACAGCCCGCCTCCATATCTCTGTGTGTGTGTATGTGCGCGTGTGACCCCATTGGGATATCCAACCCAAGAGTTAACTGATGATGATGCAGTCTGACTCACACATACACACACAGACATCTATCTATAGGAAATAGCCTCATAGAAGAAAGAAGTGTGTGCTTTTTTTTCATCTCCCCCTTTATCATCATGGGCAACAGCATAGTAGCAGGCAAGCTCTCTTGCGGGGAGCTGTTGGATGGAAAATAGGTCAATCAATACTTCGGTGTATAACACTATCGTGCTGCACGCGTTCCTCGAGGGGCGGGGGTAGGCGACGACGAGCGCGCGCCCCCCCGAGAGAGTGAAGGAGAAAATAGGTCAGGTGCAGGGCGAAAAGCTCCTCGTCCTCCTCCCTCTTGCACACAGACACAGCCGCGTTTGACCCGGTTAGATAAAGCTTTGTACTGCTACTCTATCGTCTGTACGTTCGCTACTCGAATTCGTCGTTTGCAGCAGCACCATCACGCACATATACACACAGCGTACAGCTAATTGAGCTCAATCAGCCTAATCTCGATTGGGGCCATGGAAAAATATCTCTCTCTTATACGAAGTTGAGCCAGGCAGCGTAGCGCTTTAACTTTCACGCTCACGGCGCGGCTCGCAGTCTGTTGTTTACTGTATATCCATACGGTTGTTATAATACCGTTGCAGCACTCTGTAATACTTGCTCTGTCGCTCTTATAGCTCGCGCTATATAATATACTCGACAGAGATGCGATGAAGAAAGTCCCCGCGAGCTCTCTAAGCGCGCGCGCGGCCTTGCAAAATATGCGTTTTTGAGCAACGACAACGTAACAAACGCGCAGCGCGTCGATTGAGAAACGAAACGACAAAAAAAAAGGAGAAACACAACGGAGCTTTCGTTTTTTTTTTTTTTCACTTCCATTTTCGGGAGAGAGAGAGTCGGTGCCAGCAGCAGCAGAAACAGGCATATATAGTGTAGTAGGTTGTGGAAGTAAGAATCGAGGTCGATCGATGCAGCCGGCGGGGCAGCGAAATGGGTCAGGTACACGGAGCGACGTCGTCGTCGTCGTCGTCGACGCTCGCAGTTCATTAACAAATACATACACATATACACGCATAATATCGTTGATATAGAGGAGGCGCGCAATGGCAAACTGTAAAAAAGTCTAAAAATAGCATCGACATCAGCAGCAGCAGCAGCAGCAGCCGGAAAAGCAGCAGCTCGTGTGTGATATAACTCATCGGGGCGGAAAAGTTGGAACGTACCGGCTTGCAAGCTCGTAAAAAAAAAGCCGGGGGGGGGGGGGGAGGGAGAGAAGAGCCGGCAAGCGGGCGCGCGCATCGTACAAAACTAGGACAATGGGTCGAGTGCAAGCGGCGGCGGCGGCAGTGGCGGCACGTGCACCAATACCAGCGTACAGAGCCGGCCGGCATGTTATAACGCTTTATACCGCTGCACGAGCTTTTCGAAGGACACACACATTGCACACAAACACTTACGCAACCTTCTAGTAGTTCGACCTTTGTATCCTTGCGCTCGACCAAGGCTTCTTTTGTCCGTGTGTGTGTGTGTGTGAGAGAGCTTTTTTGCAAGCTCGCGGCGGGCAGCCGGGGCGAAGTGGGCAAAAATGAAAGTATATAGCTTAACCGGGTCGCATTGGGGCCGCGGGTTAGGTCAAAATGGGGTCGCTCGATCCAGGCCCCCGGGTGACTGGGTAACCCGGATGCAGCCAGCCAGCGTTCATACTCGCAAGCACCAACGGCAAGTCTAACTGGGTCAATGCTCGTCGTCCAAGCGTTGCCACGCAACAACACACAACCCCCTCCCCCTCCTTCGTCGACTACCTCCCTCGCATCATAGATCTCTCGTAGATTAAGGTCGAGGGACATGGTGGTGGTTGGGTGTGGGTGCAGGTTTAATACGTCTGCTGCAAGCCGGTTACCAGCGATATCGATTCGCTCGGCTCTCTCTCCTTCTTGCGTGTGTTTTTTTTTCGCTCGAGGAAGACTTTTTCGACGGAGTCACGAGTATTGATCAGCACAGCGAGAGCGAGCTTGCAGATGTCATGGTGATTAGCTGCTGCTGTTGCTGCTGGTGTGTTGGGGGCATGCAAGCTCCCCCCACCAACGCGTCGGGGGAATTTGTTATGACTGGCGTGTGCCTCGCTCGTTGTTGTTTCCCGGAACGTATGAGTAAAAGGGGGGAGGAGAAGCTTTATGAGTCTCTCTCTCTCTTCCAAAAGCATCGTCGCGCCTGTTATACTGCAGAAAATTGAAAGCTTCGACACGCTCGCCGGCTAATGAGATCAGTTTTCTCTCTCTCTATATAGTTTTCTGCTACATAATCTGTCGACCGAACGATCAGCAAGAGTAAAAGCTCGCTCGTACTCTCTCTCTCTTTGGTAAAAAGTGAAATTGAATACATACATAACGCGCGAGTGAAACAACTCGCTGCTAGTAGCAGCAGAAGCAGCAGCCACGCCCACGCGCGACCTTTCGATTATGCAACTATACTGCTGCTACACACTCGACGCTTTAGCTGCGTTTTTTTTCTCTTCTTCTTCTTCTTCTTCTCGCTCTCTTTGTTCGCTAGCTGTTCTATTTGCAGCGGCTAGTAGTATAGTGGGCAACGTAAAAAAAAAAGAAGAAAAAATCAGTTGCAGCGCGGGGGAGGAGCAGGCCGTTCCGGCGAGCGAGCCCATGGGGGCGCCGTAACCTACTTTTCAAAATGCCGCGACCTACTTCTCTCGACATCTCTCCCCGGGAATTCCAGATCCCCGCGCGACCTATTTTCCCCGACAGCGATGCGCGCTCTCTCTCTCTCTGCGCGCGCGAGTTCAAGCTCTTTCGTAATGTATGCCTCGCCACCGCTGGCTTACGGCTATTTTTAAGAGAGTTATATAGTTTGTTGCGGTCCACCATTCGACTGTTTAAATGCCAACGGCGAGAGCTTTGAATGCGCGAAAGAGAAACAAATCAATTTTCCATAGACGCTCTTTTTTTCCCATCGAATGTGTGCACATATCATTCATCTCATTCTCATATCATATCCCCTTTTTTTTTGTTTTATTTTACACATCGTCGTTGTCTAGGAATAACAATAGAAGCCCCAGCTGGAAGCCACGACGTCGCACGCAGTCGGAGCAGAGCACCGACAACTCGGACAACAACGTCACCGAGACCACAACGTAAGAGATAATTAAAAAAAAAAAAAAAGCAGCGATCGATCAATTAACGATACTCTCATTCTCCACCTCGTCTATTCAATTCATTTTTTCTCATCTCGATGTATGGGAGTTGCTATACAACTATATATATAAATACACGAGCTGTACGCGAGTTTGTGATGGTGGGCGTAAGGCCAAGCGCAACGAGGCGATTAGCTACTGCTACTATGCTGCTGCTGCTGCTGAGGTCGCCATGCCATGTAGGTAGGCGCAGCAGCAGCAGCAACATTGCGCCTCGTCCTCGTGCTCTTTTAAACGCTCGCTCGCGCGTGCTCTTATATATATATACGTATGCATTGTTTTTTTTTTTCATCTAATTCTTTCCAATGAGGCTTTCCCGGAATGGCGCGTGCACATGTAAAAAAAAACTCCAAACTAAATAGCCTGTCGTAAAAATGATGACAATCCGGTTTTTTTTTGTACGATGATTACAGGAGGAAATACAAGGGCAACAACGGCTCGACGGCCTACATGGACTACTCGACGGATTATCACTATCCCTACACGGTCTACGTCAATCGGTCCAAGTTGACGCGCTGCTCGGAGAATATGCTGCTGTCGGCCGACGATGCATCGGCCGCTCTGGTGCTCATGTCCCTCGCCTCGCCCAGCAAGCAGCAGCAGACCCCTTATGATAAATTCTCCTGCTCGCAGTACAGAAGTAAGAACTTTTTCTCTCGGCACTTTACGCCTACTGGCGCAACCTTGACATCAAAATTAAAAAATGTGTGCGTGCGTCTCTGTGTTTATATACGCACAAAGAATAATAGCTTAATTAGAAACTTTGAGAAACTAGCATATACACACACACACTAGCTTAAGAATTGCAATATGACTGTAGAGTCGGCGAGAGAGGCCTTGAAGTCTCTCCGCTTGCAAGCGGCAAGCGCGAAGCGGTCAAGTTCAATTCCTTTGCGAGAAAATCCATTATTCGCGAGAGAGCTGCTTTCAGCGAAAAACCTCGATATATACAGCGTTGTTTAAAAAGAAAAAAAGAAAAGTGACTTGCTGAGCTCCAAAAAAAAAAAAAAAAAAACAAAATTAAAGAGAACATTTTGATTTTTTGCAGTGATGGGAGCGATAGAAGAGTCATCGTCGTCGGGCAACAGCAACGCGTCCGGCAGTGAAAGTGACAACTCGTGGCGTTCCGATACGCCGAGTCCACGTTCCGCGGAGGAATACTTTACGGCCCATCAGCAATCCTCCTCGGCACCCAACAGTCCCAAGGACGAGGGTATCGTGCCGGATTTACTCTATCCACATCAGTACAGCAAAAAACGCAGGGTAAGCAATCATTTTCTCTTTTTCTCCACTTCCGCGTCTCTTATATACGTGTGTCTGCGTGTGTGTGTGTTACTGCTGCGATCACATCACAGCAGTATTGCGTAATGAGACCTTGATGAGACTCGCGCGCGTGCGTGTGTTGGAGATGCAAGTAAAATTAGCGGTGCCCGGTGACTAGAAATAGCGAGATTTTTCTATGATGATGATGGTAATGGTTTCTAATGACGAGTCATCGTTGTCGTTGTTTTTTTTTTTTTTTTTTTTTTTGGCAACCATGAAAACGAAGAATAGCTCGTTTCGGAATCGTTAAGGGATAGAGAGAAAGAGAGATACGGCCGACAACAAAAATTTAGCCTAATGATTCATATTTGCTCTCTCTCTCTCTCTTCTCTCGCTCTGACAAGATAAAGACAAAAGTTTTTCAACGATATACAGAGCGAGACAAAGGCATACGATAAGCCTATTTCATAATTCCACGTCAATTACTAACAAAAGAATTGCGCCCGGGGAACTCTACGAAAAAAAAAAGAAAATGATGTTTAATTCTTGAAAAAATAATCTTTGTTCGCGGTGAAAAATAAAACGGTGATCGCGTTTGCAGTTCATAAACGTGACAGAGGCCGAGGACGACGACGAGGACGAGCAAGTAGTTTCGCGTAGCAGTCCTAAGTACGTCAACGTCGGCAGCAGCAGGCCACAGCCACAAGCCGCAAAGCCCGTACGTAGAGAAGTAGATTTCGTGCAGACGACGACGACGACGACGATGACGACGACGCCGCCGACGACGACGACGACGACGACAAAGGCAAAGCGTGGAAGACCACCGACCCATCGCCGGCCACGAAGTCCAACTCCCGATCCATTGTCACGCGATGATGCCGACTCGGACACCGAGAACGACAATTCCAACGATCAGTCCAACATCGAATTCCTCACCAATGGCTACGACGTAAGTCCTGGCTCATTTATAAAATACATCTATTTAAGTATCTATCATATACGTCATATATACGACAGCGATTGCTTAACTCGCGGCTGTTAAAATGACGAAATTACATAGGAGCGCGAGCGCGCGCTGCCGACCGCGGAAGAAGGCGTTATTGTCAATGTGTATATACATATATACATCTATCAGAGCTTGAAAAAAAAAAAAGAGAGTGTAAAGGGCCTCGGAAAAACTACGCAGCCAACAACGAACGGCGTTTGGAAATAGGTCGCTTCGGGGCCGCACGTGTCGCGCATTAGAGAGGAGGAAGGGGCTACGAAGCCGGCACTCGCTTACTGCACTTATATATCTCTATATACATGTGTGTACGTATATACTGCAAGTACATCTATATAGAACGCTCTTGCACTCGGCGCGCGTGGCAGGCAAAGCTTCGCTGCTGCTGCACCTCTTGCCCACCACTACCACCACCCACCTAATAGCCAACGTTAGACAGCAATACGACCTTGCTGCATTGTTACCGAGCGGCAGACAGACAGAGAGAGAGAGAGGATGGATGGATGGATCGGCGTTTTATGCTAATATCCATATATACATGCCGTGTATTGCTTCACTTTTTCCAATCTCTCTGTTGAAAACGCATTTTTACAATGGCTTCGTTCGTTCGTTTGCCGGCTGCGACGATAAAACAATCGGCGGTGGGGGGGAAAACTTGAACTTCTTTAATAGTGTGACGCAGAGTGCAATAAAGCGTATATAACCTCGCGCGCATTCCTAGAAAAGCAAAGAAAAAAAAAACGATTTCTGCTCCTTCCGCGTTGCAATAATCAATTCGTTGGGTTAAATAACGCAACGAAAAAGAAAAAAAAAAGTTGGTACACTGCAATCGAGTCGTCGTCGTTGCGAGAGAGATAGGAGTGGGAGTTGGTGCAGGTGTCATGCGCGTTGCAGCAGCAGCGGCAGAAGAAAGAGAAAAAAAGCTCGTTGCACACACAGACTGCACACAGAGAGCAGCTACCTATATATGCAGTTTGAAAAGCCCTGACGTCAGTACGACGACGACGGCACGTGTCCCTACCCCTTGCCTCTCTCACTCTCTGTGCCCCCGGGAGAGCGCCGAAGGACGCTAGATGTGCATACACTGCTACTGCGCGCAAGAGCTTGCTGGTTAGGAGTGTGGTGGTGGTGGTGGCGGTGGTACTCTGTGGTGGTGCTGCTGCTGCTGGTGGTGGGGCGTTAAGGTCACCGCGGCCCTGACTGCCACGCGCCGTACCGCGCCATGCCAACAAGCGCCCGACCAACTGCATATCGCATCGCGCTGCTGCTTTACTGCAATGTACTACTACTACTACTACTACTACTATATATTGCTACTGCTATATTGCGCGGAGACAAGAGAGAGATTTATTTCTAGTTCCGCCGAGTGAACTTTAGAAAGTGCGTGGGCTTATCTTTTTTTTTTAGGATAACGACGACAACCCATCCTACATAAAATCGATTCTTCACGTATTTTTTTTTCTTTTTCCTGGAATGGAATTTCTGCCGGCCGGCCGGCAAAAGCTTTGACGTGCATCTCTAATAATGACCGATTATTCATTCAACTGCGCATCACGCTTTTAATATCGACGCGAGCCGAGCGTGTCGCGCGTGCTCGCTTCTTTTTCGCAATCTGCGCAGCTTTCTCTCTCTCGAGAGAGAGAGAGAGAGAGAGACAGAGCGATCGTTATTGGGCTTATCTTCCTACTTTGCTAGTGTCTGCGTGTTTGTAAACAGTCCGCCGCGAAAAAACGCGGAGTGGATTCTAAGATCAAGGCCGCGGCGTCGTCGTCGTGTACATATATATGGCGACAGAGAGCGAGAAAGCGAACTTCCCGTACGGCGTGCCAATAAATTCGTCGAGTTATTATAGTTTGGCGAAGAGAGCGCGAGTAGTAGTATAGTATATATAGTTGCGTAACGCGAGCGCAGCAGCATGAGAACAGCGGTGGTTTACGCAATCGGCGCAGAGAGCCCGGCAACAGGCGCGCGAGCGAGTGAAGAGCCAAACAGCTGATCGAACTGAACTTCATTGTCGAGGACGTTGTGCTGCTGATGCCGCTCTTAAATGCACACATATATATACGCTTTTGCTCGAGTATATATAACTTCAGTAGTCAGCAGCGCAAGCGCGAGCTTTGAACTTTCAGCTGCATGGATATCGAGAGGGAGATTCGCAGAAAGAGAGAGACAAATTGGACTTTTAAATGATATCGAGAGGAACGAAATTTTTTGTTTTCATTTTTTTTACGGGCAGCTGTTTCGAGGCCATTTAAATCGAGTATTAGTAAACATCAGGCAAACGGGGGCTTACGTCAGCGCAAAACAAACGGGCAAAAAGAGAAATCCGACCCACATATATATAACACTCACGACGCAACGTCGAAAGGTCGCGGCGCACACACACACTCACACACCAGCTGTCCTTATTAGGTAGCAACCAGCTGATCAGGCACGCGGAGCGTCGATTCGCACCTTATTAATAGCCGCCGCACCGCAGCGCACCGTTTTATTCCGCTGCTGTATAACAAGTCGCAAAGCGGGGCTTCGATATATATGTATAGCGAGTATTTAAACGAAGATCAAGTTCAGGAAAATTTTTACACATACGTACATACATACAACGAAGCTTTAATATTTTTTCGCGCTTATCGCTCGTTCACCAGTCGCGCGCGCGCGCGCGCGAGAGAGAGAGAGTGACGTATCGGCCGTGACACTCAACGTTTCGGTAGATTTATTGCACGCGCGCGCGAGCTGGCGTTATTTCCGCCAATTACCAAACGACGCCAGAGGCTTTATTTTTCCTGCAACTACTGCGGCTATTTGCCGGCCGGTGTGTGTGTATGTGTGTGTGTGTGTGTGCATGTCTGTTTGCGCAACTAGTGCAGTTGCGCAATACTCGCGCTCCCGCGGCCATTATGTTTTTCATGTGGCGTGCCGTTGAATATTCTCTCTCTCTTGTTCTCTCAAGGCTTTTCCATCTGGAATTTTCGACGCGATCGCTTGCTAGCTCGCGCCTTTGCTGCTTGTACAGCGCGCCCGAGCGGCCGTATGACGTTTACGTAACGAGGAGAAAACGACGACGTCGCTGCTGCTGCTGCGGCCGCGAGAGAGAGTGAAGGGAAAACTTGACTAAGTTTGTGTGATATTAACGCGGTCCGTAATGGAAGACAGCTGATAAAGTATTGAGCAGGCCCGTTATATACACAGTTGGCGCTCGCTCTGTCAGTCCGCGAGGTTGTACGTGTATAGCGGTACTTGGACGAAAGTCAAGGCCGGTTCAACTTTAGCGAATATATGTATTAGGCGTGACGCGACGACTCGGACAACTATACGACTATATTGTATATACTGGCACCTTATCGTTTGAATAGAGCGGCCTTGACCACGTCGGGCGCGCGCTCGTGAGGCAGGCAAATGCGTAGAATAAAAAAGAAGAGAAATTAAAAGTGAAGCTAATTCAACGATTAGATCGCTGCGGCGCGGTGCGGTGCGGCGGGGGCACAGCAACACCACCAGCAGAGCGACACTCTCCTTTCGAAATCGCGAGCAAGCAGCTCACTTTCTCTCAGCCGCTGCTGCAGCACATACACAGAGTCGCTTTCACGCTCGGCCTAAAAAGCCACCACTCACGCTTGCTCGCACGTTTATTGCGCAGCAACTACACACACACACACACACACACACACACACGAGTCGCGTCTGATTAGAGTCAGCTGTGTGTACATGTAAGATGCGTGTGCAAACAGCTGGTGCATCTAACGCGAAATATTTCGAAAGCCTGCTGTCTGGCTGTTCCACTCTCTCTCTCTCTCTCTCTTTGCGGCTTTTGATCGTCTGACGAAAAAAGTCCGTGACCTTGCTAACGGTCGATAGGCCGACGAACCTGGCGGCGCGCAAAATTTTCGCTCGTTCGGAGAGAGAGAGAGAGAGCAGTCGAAGGTGTGCGAGCGAGAGCAACTCACGCAGGAACAGGCTTCGCATTCGCGCGCGAACAATGCGCGCGCCGCGCGACCTTCGCGTTGGATATTGAACCCGCGCGCACCACGCCGACGAACGAGCGAGAGGAGTGAGCAGCGAGAACGAGAGAGAGAGCCGCGAGGGCTTCTTCTTTACGAGGACGACGATCCCTTTTTTTTCGACGATTAATTTTTTGTGTTGCTCCCCTCACGGCGCGCTCGCACGACCAAAGCAACAGCGGCATGGTGGCGGCGGCGGTGGTGTCTGGCTGGCTGACTCGCCGGTAAGCAGTATTTCCAAACTCCTCACGCAGAAGCTGCTTCTGCTGTGTTGCTCTTTGTCTCGTAAAAGAGACGACTATTTATACGTGTTTACGAACAAAGCATCAAGAGGAAGAAGAAGATGCCACCTCGTGCGATTAATTTCGATTTTTTTCATATAAAAATATACGCGAGAAAGAGAGAAGAGGTCCGGCAAGCAACCGGCTGCTGGCGGCGACACACGACTTTTTTTTTCTTACAGTTGGCAACAAAGGAGAAACAGCTGTCGAGGCATGAGAGAGCGAGTACGCGGGGTGGTGGCGGCGGCGGCGGTAGCGGTGGGAGAGAGCAACGTGTGATTAGCCGGCCGGCGTTTTCACAATTGCGAAAGGGCAATGTTCTCTCACTCGCGAACGAACACAAACGTTGTTTCGTTCGTTCGTTCGCTCGTCGGTCGGTTGGCTGTCGACCGGTAAACGCTCTCCCTCTAATGGCGACGTAAACAACCTCACTGCGCATGCGTCTCTCCCTCTCCCTTTGAAGGGCTGCTCTATGCTCTTGGAGGAGAGAGAGAGAGAGGCAAGTCAACGATCTTGGTTCTCTCGCTATAGCAAAAAGCGCGCAGTACGGCTGATTTTATTTTGCGGCCTGTTGATGACGACGACCTACCTTACTCATACGGAGTGAGAGGGGAGAGGGATATATATGCGCGCAGAAAGACAAAGGAAAAGCCCGCGAAAACGCGAACGAACGGGCATCGGTGAGTAGTATAAGAGTTGGCGGGCGTCGACGCCGCTGCTGCTGCCGTGACTCACTCTCGGCAGCAGCAGTAGCAGCAGTGCGAAGCCGCGGTGGTCGACGACCCGAGAGAGTGAACGAACGAACGAACGGCGAATTGCGCAGCGCGCAGCAATACAGCTATACACGTGACACTTTCTCTCGCTCGCACGCGCGCTTGTGCACACACGATAGGTGTGTGTGTATATACACCTCTCCACGGATGTATGCATATATTCGCATGCAACAAAGAACAAACTGCAATGTTGTTGGCCCGGCGAGTAATCGGAAAATCCTGCTCTCACTCTGTCTCTCTCTCTTAACACAAAGGACGATCGATGCTCGACCTTGCTTGGCTGCTGCCGTATAAGAGTGAGAGAGAGTGCAGTGCACTGGCCGGCGCGAGGAGAGCAACAATCGGTATATACATGCAGTATATACATATATACGATAAGGATCGAATTGGTTGCGTTATTAACGAACGCGAACAAGAGAGAGAGAGTTGGGTTGGTGTGTGTAGGCGATATAGCTCAGCTTTGATCGGCGTCTACAACAAAGGCATTGTCTGAGAGCCGAAAATTTTCCCGGATTTTTCCCATGCCAGGCAGGCCTGCACGCAGGGAAAGAGAAAGAGCGAGAGAGAAGTAGCATGCAGCAGGCATGTGTGCATTAAGAAGGGTCAACGTCCGACCCTCACCAGCTAGCTGCAGTATATACACACATACACACAGTGTGCAGCGGGCACCACACGGCAGCAGAGCAGCGAGTTTCTCTCTCTCCTATAATGCGTGCACACTGAGAGAGAGAGAGAGAGAGAGAGCCGCGGTGCAGCATAAGCGTCGGCCGGTTTGTTTTGGTTCCCCGGGCGTTACCCCGCCCCTCTCTCTTTCTCCTACAACACCCCCTCTTTTTTTCCAGCAGCTGAGCGAGCGAGCGGCGAAGGCACATAGCAGCGGCAGCGAGCCGGCTTTCTACGACGCGCCGCGACTTGCACACAGCGAGTCGCGAGAAAGGGGGGGAACGACCTCGAGAGATAGCGGCTGTACACTGCACCGTGGCAGATCAGCAGCAGCAGCAGCAGTACTGCCTAACAAACACACACCAAAGTCTTTGTTTCTCTCTCTCTCACTCTCTTTCTCGGGCCACGGAGCGCTGATTTCTTTTTTAAACAATCTTTAATAGCGTATAGTGCAGCCGAGTTTCGAAATCTTTCTTTGCTCACGCGCTCAAAGCTTGCTCGCACGCGATCGTTTCGAAAGCTGCTGCTGCTACTGCTTGCTCGTCCCATGTTGCCGCAGGCCGATGGTATTGCAGACGCTGCGTATATACTCACCTATAGATCGTTGAAATGCAAAGAAGCATTTTGGAGCAAGGGAGAAAGAGAGAAGGAGAGGGAGAGAGAGAGCTGAACTCATGGGGGCTCGCAGCTAGATCGCGACGCTCCTGTGGAGAAAGAGCCGAGCAAAGCAGAGAGAAGAGAAGAGCCGGCCGGCTCTCTACCGAAGCGTATAGCACGTGCTACTCTCTCTCTCTTTTTCTCTGCGCTGTGGCTCTGCCTGCTGCCGCTGCCTATGGACTGGAGGTCTCTGACCCCGCAACGTTGCTGCCACTACCACCACTCACTGACGGGCCTTGAGACCCTTTGCTACACACACACACACACACACAAGCTCACACATATGGCCTCTACCTTAGGCCCTGCGCCCGCAACAAGTGCCGCACACACACACACACACACACACACACACACACACACACACACACACACCCATTTTTCTACCTTCTCCCCCTCTGTCGAACAAAGAGCAGTTTTCCTCGTTAGCCGATTATCGACGACGACCATCATCAGGGGGAAGGGAAAGGAAGAAGAGTTTTCTTTGTCGTTGGGAAATGGGTCGCTTTGTCGCTACAGGCGTGTGTCTGTGTGTGCGCTGCTGCGCGCATTGATTAGTTAAGTCGTCACGTACCGGGCATATGATAGCGACGGTGCGGTGGTGGCCGCGGACAAAGCGCTTTGGGCCGAAAATCACGCGCTGCGTAGATTCGTCCAATCCCCTCTTCGAAATTTGTGTGTGCATATGAACACACAAAGCGTAGACGTGCTATGCACGTCCGGAAAAATCCACCGCAGCCGCAAGCGCCCTCGATAACACAAAGACGGGGTAAGGGGAGAGAGAGTAGAAGCCTATCATCGCGCCGTCAAAAATTGCAGAGGGTCGAAAAAAAAGTAGTTTCTCTCTCTCTTGCTTGTCGACAGCAGCGTCGCCGACGGATCAATAAGCACGTGCATGCAGAAATGGTGAGAGCGAGTTGGAAAGAGAGAGAGAGAGAGGACAGGTAGCCGGTGTAAACAAAGAAGCGTGCGCGCGCGGCACCGGCGCGCGGAGCATCGATCTATAACGCCTATACCTACCTACCCCAGGACGACTCGGCTCGACGACTGACGGAAATAAACGGCTAGACGCGACGGACGCAAAACTTTGACCTCCCTCGTTCGCCTTGACGTCAGACGAGCGAGACAGTGTGTGTGGGTACGCAGACACTACGCGCTCTTTCTACGTAGGGTGCGAAACTGCGTAGGTGTGGGGGGAGAGGGCTTATTTTACACTGAAAGAGGACGATGACGAAAGGGAATGGAATGATTTCGGTGCTGCCCGCCGACTGGCTTGCCGCCGCGCGCCGCTCTCTGTGTGGAAAGATTCGCAAGTTTCGCAAGATTGCGAGATGCGTTCGGTTGTGAACTCTGCGAGTTTGTTGACGCTCTCTCTCTCTATTTGAAGAATAAAGTCGTCGTACTCTCCCGGCGCAGATACACAGATCGAGGCTTTAAATAATGTCCAACTTCAATGGAAAAAACTGGTCGCTAGGTGCACTGTCTCGCGCCTTTTTTTTTAAAAAAAAAAAAAAAAAAAAAGGAAAAAGAACCTAAACGGAAAAAGACGAGTGGAGAGAAGCGCGCGCGCGATAGATGTCAGGCCTGTCGATTGTAACCTAGCTTGACGTGTGTCGCCGGCACGGCGGCGCTGCCGCCAGCTAGCGCGGGGGAAAAATGCCGGCTTGGCTCTTTCTTTCTCTCTCTCTCTCTCTCTCTCTATGGCTCTCGTCGTGCGCTTTGCCTGTTGTCAAGTGCGCAACTAGTGCGTCATTCTAACCTTTGAAATATTGTTTTTTTTTGCAATACATATTTACGACTTCGCGTTGACGCAATGGATGAATTGGGCGAGTTGACAGTGCACGAAGAGAATATTTTCATACAAACGCTCGAAGTGGTTCGTTTTATTTTTTTTTTCTCTTTGCGCGCTCGAAATGTTTGACAAATAATGGCCAGCGTTGCGTCAATGGATTTTTGAACGAGAACCGTTTTGTTTGATTGTTGCAGCTCTGCGGCAAATACAAATGCAACTGGCGTGAAGGAAATACCGGGCCGATATGCGGCCTGAAGGGCGACATCAAATTGCTCACCATGCACGTTATGAAGGATCACCTCAAGTGAGTGTTGCCGACGATGATGTCGTATGACGCAACCGGAAGTGATTTCCGAGTCACTTTATTAACGGTTCTTTATTCGGTGACTGTGTTCCATTGCAGTGGAACCGAGGATGACCATCCGGATTTCTTCATAGTCGAGGACGATGAGTCTTTTGTGAGAAATGTCGAGGCACAGCCAACCGAATGCGAGCTACCCACCAAATCACACTGGGACATGGTGAAACCGATGAGCGCCGATCCCGAGTATCAGATGCAGATTCATCGCAGCCAAATGGCTGCTCATCCCGTTGAATCTGCGATGGTCAATGGTGGACGAGAGATTATCTACATGGAGAGCAGCGGCAGCCTGTCGCCACGCGAGAACGTGGCACCGCGACAGAACAACATGTCGTCACCACCGGTGAGTTGAATTTTTTCGTTTTCAGGCGTTTCCTCGGTGTCTTTGAAAATTTGCTGTTGTTCGTTGTTTCAATGCATGAAATAAACCGCGATTATCCTTGCAGCGGCCGGCCAACAAGCCGATAAAGGCGAAAGCGTTGCAGCAGCGTCAATTTGTCGGCTGCAACATGAATGGCGGCAACGGCGGTGGCGGCGCAGGCCACAACAACAACAACAACAACAACAGCCACCACCACACCGGTAATCACGTGACAAAGGTGAGCCTGGTGCAGATAAACTTGGGTAAGATGCCACAGACGACGCGTCGCGGTCGCAGCGACGTGAAAAAGTGCCGCAAGGTCTACGGCATGAGCCACAAGGACCAGTGGTGCACGCAGTGCAAGTGGAAGAAGGCGTGCCAGCGTTTTCACATGCCGCCGATCGGTGGTGGGCCGACGACCGGTGGCCCGACCGCCTCCGAGGTGACGTCGACCGATCATATGACCGTCAGATAGATCGAGGCCAAACGATCCACACCGTCAATGTTGGATCATCAATATCATCAGCAGCACGTCCCGCTGCCGTAGCAGCCCAGACAATGAGCGTCTCAACTGCCGATTAACAAACAAACAAATAACTGATATGTCCGCGCACGCGTGCACCGATGATGCCTCGACTATTCAAAGCACAAATCTTAATTAATTATTTATTGAATCGAGTCGAGGCTCGTCTACTCTTGCTCGTCGGATCATGTAGGTTATTTAAATATAAATAGCGAATATACATATTAGGGAGCTTCTTCTCTGATTGTTCTCAGTGTCGACGCCACAGTGGCCGTTATTCCGGCCTCGCTCGCTCGGCGTCCATTCTGATATATGGACGATCAAAGCGCGAGACCAGGGCTACTTAGTTGAAACAAACAAACAAACAAATGGCAAACACACAGCAATGATTACAATACTTGTCAGCTGTACTTCTCGATACACAGGCATACATATATATAAAGAAAGAATACCTACATGCATCTATATATACATTATATATCGGTAAGCTGTGAAACGTCAATGTATAGTAGTGTTTTTTGCGCAAGTCTCGATGGACACAGACACACACGGTTTAAAAAAAATACACAAAAACACACTCTAACACGCGTACGGCTCAAACAGTGATAACGATACGTACCAGAAAACAAAAAAGATTATATATAGCGAGAGTGAGCGAGGATCCAAAGCTCCTCCATCGCATCAAGTATAATAGACAGTGACACAAGGTGCCCGCGAGAAAGCGCGTCTTTTAAGTCAAATTTATTCTAGATAGAGCAAATTATCCGAGAAAATAAAGAAGAGCGTCGGCAGGTGGAGTAGCGCAAGTGGCTCCCGCGACCTTCTCTATATAGATAACGATGAAGAGATGAAGAAAAAACAATAGAAAACCCAGCAGCAAAAAAAATATATATATATAAATATATAAATATTATAAAGCAACTTGTGATATTTTACGTAATTTATCAGAAAGCCCCGCGCTGTCGGGGCCAAAACAAGTTTAAATGCAATACACACATTTCCTAGCGCGCGCGAGGTATTGACAATTCGAGGTGGGGAGGACGAAATTTTTCTTTCTTTACCGACTCTTTGACACCAACAAAATGCATACTGCCAGAGCGTAAGGAGTTTGGTTTTTGCGCTCTAAATATCGAGATGATGTACTCTTAATTCGTTCAATTGCGCAGCGCTTTGACATCTATTTTGCGTGGAAACAACCATGAAATTCCGACGAAATTTGTTTTTTGGCGCAACGACAATTTGCGTGTGTAAGATTCGTCTCGAACCGATCGTACGAGCTGTGATCGTTTTTTTAAAACGCATAATTAATTGCCCTTGGCTCTTTCGCTTGTCATTCATTAATTTTAAGTGACAAAATTCGAGAATTTTGTTGTGTATTTTCGAGTATATCGCGCGTTTTTTCAATAAATAAAAGAAAAAGTCTTTCACGAGTAGTCGCCATCTCGTAATTTGCTAGGGCTCGCCTCATTTTTTCTTGAATATATAACGGTTTGTTGTAGAACCATTGGTTACAATGAACAACTTTTTATATTGCACATTTTTTTAAAAAAAAAAAGAAAAAATAAAGATCATGATTCGCGTTCGTTTTTTTGATTTGCCATTTGATGCGTTTTTTCTCTCTGTACATGGGCAATTCTGTAAGAAGTATATACGAATATAATATATTTACGATGTCAAATCAATGATAGCAATTTGATGAAATTTTTGCCAGAGCTTCAAGCAGGATTACGATTAATTGGTGTACAGAATTAAACATGATTATAATCGTTTTTAAGAATTCCAACCATAATCGATGTGTGTGAAATAAAAAAAAATAATTTGATTTTAATTAACGGCTGTATATACGTATACAGTGAGAATGTAAATATTATCGAAGCTCTGTGATTGTACATATAGTTTAGATGTGATGAAACTCGTTAACGATGATTTCTAGTGGTATTTTAATATTGAAAATTATAGATGAAAATCATGTTTACGAGAGAGAGAATTAAAATTAGTATTAAGTAACAATGCAAGCGAAAGCAAATAATGATCATCATTCAACCAAATATATATATAAACACGACTGATTCGTGCGATCGATTCGACAATGCACCATACTTGAGATGAGAGTTGATGGAATTTGGATGAGATGATTAAAAAAAAACTAAACAAAAGGTTTCAAATGTCATTGATACCTCGATGGCCTGGATGTTACAATACCGAACCGATCTCAGTAATGTAATGAAAAGAAAAGCAAAAATTGCAAAACTTTTGAGCTGCAATTTTTCGAGACGTATGGTCGACCCGAATGGTCCTCGAGTCGATCAAGATACTTTCACTGCCCACTTCTCGCCAAATTGGATTAACGAGGAGAAATTAATTGTAAGACGTAAGCAATACATATGTTTAATTTTTATAGATTTGCATTAATTATTATTATTATTATATGATTGGACATGATGTACTGCCAAAATGACATTGGAAAAATTATTTACTCTTTTTTATTTTTTGAAATTTTAGTATATTATGAAAAAAAATCTTTTAATCACGTCAATTGATTGATTATTATTTTACTTTTTGTTGTAAAAAAGGGCAAAGCATAGCTGGAAGATATCGTTCATTTTACAAACTCTATTCTTCCAATATTCTTGAGACCCAACGAGGGTTATCGCCTTTGGTCGACCATACGACGCATTATACACACGTTACTATTTAGTACGATTTGTTTAAATTTCATAATCGAAACATTATTTGTATTACTATTATATCATATTATTAAATCTATTATTATTATACCATAATTATTACTATTATTAATATATATACTATTGTGCGTTACACATGATATATTATTATTAATATTTGCTGATAATTTTTAGACAAGAGATGAAGAGAATGAGATGATGAGAGTTGTTGAAAGTGAGAAAATGATTAAAGAACTCGTCAAGTATTTCAAAATACTCGGACTAAAGAGCGCATCCACACCGAAAAAAACAATACATGTACAATATGACTAAATATTGTTACGATGAAAACAAAAAAAAACGGGGTAATCATACCTTCCGAGATTTTGAAGACACACGCGGGTTTTCTTTTCGAAGAGAATACAAAATATAATAGACTAAATGGTTCCGTATTGAAAAAGTCGCTGAGAAACACATAGATACTTACACACTTAAAGCAAGATAAACATAAAAAAAAGTAAAGCGCATAAGTGAATTTCTCTGTTACAAAAAAAAATATAGCTAAAAAAACATACAAATCCACGCTGTAAAAAGTAAAAGAGCAACTCACGCTCTCGAGTCTATATGTTTCTAAAAGACTTTTTTAAGACTGGCCGCTCATGTATACATATTACGTGCACTCGCGACGACTACGAAGATTAGCTAATTACAATACATATAAATAAATATATTTACTCGCGCGAGTGCTATTATTAATATATGTATAGCGAGTGACACGGTGGTGGTGCTACTGCTACTACGAATCTACTTCGATATAATAAAACAGATGTATGAACAAAAATACAAAAAATTACGTATATTGAATCATTTGAGAATCGACGATTTTATCATTGCGATACGTATATGCAACACATTCACCTTTAACAAAGCCACTCTCTCACTGATGAAAGGAAAAAGAATAACAAAACACATGCAATCCACAATTATAATGTAGTTGGTAAAGCGCTTTTGAGAAAGTCAAAAACCCCATTTATAAAAAAAACATGATTATGTACTCTCGACGAGGAGAGTGTGGACGAAAAAACAAAATCTATATATGGAATGAATATATATATTATATACGAATGGATGAATAAATAAATATATATCTATATACATCACGTGAATTCTATATTTAGATTTAAAAAGAAAAAAACAAATCGTAACAAATGATTAAACGGAACCGCGCGAGTAATAAAGAAATTATTATGCAATTTAAGGAAATGACAAAAAAATGAATACTTTTGTGAAAGAAATGTCGATTTGTTTGTCGCAGAGAAAAATAAAACAAGAAGAAAACATAACAATGTTCAGACTCTACTCGGAGACGAGACTTTGAAACAATCCTGCCATTACGTGGATTCTTTCGTTAAATCCTTGTCGACGCGAAGCGTCGGATGATGATACAAACGCATGCAACGTATGCACAACTTTGAGTAACGGCGAGATTCGTCAAAATTGCAAAGTCTTGTTTCCGCGGATGATGGAGAAAAAATAAATAAAAAGCAGTACAATCTCAAATCCTTTTTGCTAAATAAACAATAACGAAAAAAAACCATGATAATCGTCCATTCGGAGCAAAGAACTCGACATTCGTGCATTTCGCGTCCATATTTTTTTATCGAACGACAACAAAGAAAATGACAAAAAAAAATTGAACAAATCACACGGTACCTATTGCTAATAGAATTTTTCCGCAATATATTCTGCATATATATATTCGTTACGCGTTTAGAAGGGCATAAAGATAAAAAAAAAATAATAGTCGAAAGGGAGGAAAGAGTTGGGTAGTATGCGCGACGAATGAAAAGTGCAAGCGAATCGATAATTCGAGCAAGCACGAGGCGCTGCTGCCTCGTTTGATCAAATTATTTTTGCAGAGTATTTTTACCCAACTCTTTCCGGCGCTGTGTATTAAAAACGCCAAGTACCGAAACTTTATCGAAGGCATTCAGCGGCAATGCGGTGTCTAAATTTTGAGCTTTCGATATATCTTCTTTTCTTATATTGTGTGCTAAATTTTAATCATAATTGTATTAAATTTATATTTCATAAAATATCGCTAGGTTTAAGCGACGAGAAAATTGAAGAAATAAAAGAAGGTATTAATAAAAAATAAAAGTTTTTGGAATCGGCACAATTACATTTGATAGTTGATACTGAAGAAACATGTATATCTTAATTTTTAAGAACGTGAAAAATTGCTAAACAATGGCATCGCATCTCCGTGGATAAATCACGCGGCGTTGACCGCAAAGTATCACATTGAAAAAGAACTTTATCGGTACTCGGCGCATCGACGAAAAAGAAAAGAATAAGAAACTCACGTACACTGATGACGATTCGTCGCGAAGGCCCGCAAATAAAAGAATCTATATGTAATTTTTAAGAAAGAGAGAATTTAAAAAACTATTGCTTCGTTATGAGCTCACACGCATGATGAACAAAGATATGTAAGCAGATATATTATACATCTTTCAATTTTAGCAACAAAAAAAAAATGGTCGTAGCGTTTAGCGAGCGGCAAAATGTTCCAATTCCTCTTTAATGACGCGAATGATTAAATAATGCGTGCTGTGAAGTATGACTAATGAAAATGATTCTCTTTGCGTCGGACAAGAAAAACAAACATTTAATTTTCTAATTATTCTAATCGTCACATGGCTCACACTTTTTTTCTCACAAATTATCTATCTCTGATAAAAGTACGAAGAAAAAAAAAACGCTCATATACACATTAAATAAGAAGAAACAAGGAAAAAAAAGAAGAAAGCTCGATTCTTTTTGTTATCCAGTCTAAAAACAAAAGCATTGTCTTTCCGTTTTACCTCTACATATATTTTTTTAAAGGTGTACACTTTGCGAAAAATGAAAAAATGAAAACGGAGACCCGCACGTGCAATAATGCGCGAGACATTGCTGACCGAACGTTTTCGACATTGTCGTCATCGTCGTCGTCGTCGTTATCGCCGCACAGAACACACATATACACACAAATCGCATTCATCGGATATATACATGGATACAAATTAAATATATATTAGGAACAAACAAAAGTCTATAAATATATATATATTTACGAGTAAAAAAAGAAGAAAAAAAAGAGATGCAAAGGATATAAAGATTCGGATATAGATGTTGATGAATAAAAGAAAAACCACGCGAGACACGAGACCGCAAAGTATACCGAGGCTAAACATTGTTACGAATTTAAACTGGATATGTGAACTGTAACCGCAAAGATGATTATGTATAAGTATAATGCGCCGGATAATTTTATACACAAGCATTGTAAAATCACGCATTATATATGGCTCTTTTTGCGAATTGTGTTTTTTCGTTGCGTTTACTCGATTTAATGCAGAACGACTTTAAATAGAAACAAAACAAATAAAAAAAAGGGGGAACTTTCAAGCGCTGTTGAACGAAATATATTTGAAACGGCGACAATGACGATACTGGCAAAAACAGATAATAATACGATTGTAGACATACGATTAACATTATAAACATTATATTTTATTAATTATTACGTATACATATGCATATAATAAATATATAAGTATAATGTTAAATAGAATACATCTTGTGTCTTTTTACTTTGCAAGAATCCTTTGAATTTCCAATAGTTTCCATGACCATTTCAAAAAGTTGAGTTTTTCGAGAATCAAATTAAATCACGTGACGCTGGCTGACGAATGGCCGACTGATTCTACTAAAAAATGGCTGCGGCGATGACCGCGACGGTGATTGGCTGACATTTCAAATGGCCGTTGCCTTTTCTTGAATTCGAGTTGAATGTTTACGTTTTGTTGCTCGTCTTTCAAATGAATTGTTTAATCAGTATTTTAGTTTATTTTAGATAGCTGCGATGTCCATTAATGTTACGGTTAATGGTAATCCAATTAGTATACGTAGGGGCAAGATGATTTTGTCGGATCTTGAGAATATAAAGAAAAGCGAGAAAGAGCACCGAAAGAGGTTACGGATGGAACAGGTTAGTGTAAACTATTCTTTTTGTTGCTTTTATTTGGTAAAAAGTACGTAAAATTTTTCAATAGTCTGAGTGAATTTTAGATGCTTAATTTATTTTGCAATTTCACACTACTTGAAACTTGATGTTTTATTTATGCTCCAAACTAACGTGCGATGAAACGTGTTTGCATTGAATATTATGCTTCATTGTAATAAATTTTAATTTATTCTAATATAAGGTGCTCGAGCAGTCAAGAGCAATTTCCAAAACATTATTGGAGCGTACTAGACAAGCTAAAAAAGATCAACTTGATCGTCTGGAGCAAGATGAAAATACGGAAATGAGAAAAGCCCACGACAAAAGATTAATGGATTTTCATCGTAGATATCAAGACATAGAAAATATAGGATTAGCACATAAAAATGCTGCCATGCAGCCAGATGTAGAAACTATTAGATTGGAAGAAGAGAGACGAAATAGAGCATTGGCTAAAGCAAGAGGGGCAGACGCAATGCAAAGACTGGAAGAATCTAAAAAGGTTCAACTATTTTGATTTACTGTATGCTCACTTTGAAAATTACTAATATCTTTTGCAGGTTGTAAGTCCACACAGTACGCAGCAAGATTTGTTACGGAAAGTTAGAGAGTTTGAAAATGAGCGTTCTTGTTTAGTATCCCAACTACCTAAAAAGCCATCAGCAGAGAGTAGTAAACATCCATCTACAAGAAGAAGAGTAAAGTGTGTAGTTTCAAAAAAATCACCAATTAGAAAAACTCCAAAACATGTTAAGGTTGATGATTTATTATTGAATTAAAATTGTTAGTCATGCATAATCATAACTATAAATATTTTAGGTTCGTTCAACTCAAACAAAAACACCTCATATATCAGTATCTGTTGAAGATGACGAGGATGATGATTTGGATAAAACACTCACTGAAGAAAATGCCTGTACAAATACCAGTAAAAAAGTTGGTGCTGTTAAATCACCTAATGATTCCAAAAAAGTTTCAGATACCTTTGAACAAGTAAATAGAGGAAGTATGTTTGAGTCTGATGAGAATGAACCTCGCAGAACAGTTCCTGTTACAAGTTCCGTTCCTAAGAAACCAGAGAGTTTGGGGAGGCATGGTTATCAAAATAGCTCTTCTGACTTGACAAGCAGTTCTACAGCGTCTTCTTCGTCCATCAGTGATGATTCGTCATATTTTTCTGATAATGCTAATTCAGTTAAGAAAACTCCAAGGCATCATACATCTCCTGCTTCGAGTAAAGTCAGCATGTATGATCACAAAACGCGACAGAGAAAAGAGTACGAAAGGCCGCCTGGATTAGTTGAAAGATTTAACATTAAGAACGTGGTAAGATATTTCAAATGATTAAACGATATCTAACGCTTTTTGTATAATAATCTTTACTCTCAAATAGCCAAATGCCCAAGATTTAGCGCAGGAAATAATCGAATTGGAAAACAAAGAATCATCAGTGTTGGCATGTCAAAAAGAGCAAGCACAAAAACGAACTCAAGATGCCATCTTGAGAGAAAAAGTTAAGAGGGATTATCAAGCACTAATGAAAAATCTTGATTTGCTGTCTAAAGAGGAAAGAAAATTGAAAGCCAATCAAGTAGCCACGGTAAGTAATTGAAATAGCAAATTTAAAAGTTGATAATTATTTTAAGAAATTAATTAATCATTCTTCACAGGATCGACAAGTGCCAGCTCCATCTAAAAACAGCGAAAACCTCGCGAGGCGACAGAAAAAGATGGACCGAGCCTTTGAAAGCATACTACGAAATTCACGAGATCCAGACGCAAATGAAACTCCAATGGAAAGGCCTATAACCATTACACCTCGAGACTATGTGCATTCTAAACAAACTCCAGCAAATGAGTGGCGAGAGCCCCCATACATAGATGAGCAAGAGTACGAAGTGAGCGGTTCGGAGGAGGACGACGAGTACACGCGCAAACGAAAAATTTCCGAGCTCTTGATAAAGATTGAACAGTTGAAGAGGCAGTTGTTGCAAGAATACGGGCCAAACTTACCCGACGATGTGTTTGACGCTAGTTTACGATCTTTATTCAACAACAACAACACCAATCAATCGGCAGCATCGACGAGTCAAAACAGAGCTTCCCGTGCAACACCGAAGCCAACTCCGCCAGCACCCCCGGAAATTCAAGTAATTAATATGTCTAGCGAAGAAAACATCAAACTCGCGAATAAAATTGTAGCTTCCCAGTGTAAGAAATTCATAAGCAGACCGCCGCCCCCGAAGCCCACTCCCAAAACGTCCAGCAGCACGATGACTACGAGTACGAGGGACCAGGAGACACAGGTGGAAATGGAGAAGTCGAAAGAAAAGGCGCCTCATCCGATTGATCCGGTGGTCAAAGTCGTAACGCCAACAAACGCTGATAGCAGCACAAGCATTTGCAGCAGCAACTCCTCCGTTTCCACGGACGTGGTGATTGACGTCAGTAAGAAGGAAGTCACGTTAGTTCCTAAGAAAAAGATAAGCAACGTAAAGGCCTCGAAGAGCAGCTCCATGATGTCCGCAAAATCGACTAAAACCATTCGTCGCGCGTCCGCCAAAACCCCAGTAAAAATAACTTTTGAGCAGAAGGAAGGCGCCGCTATCCAAGTTGCAATCGACCCGGAAAAGAAGGAAATCACCGTGTTGCCTAAGAAGAAGAAACAGCAGCTTTTAAAAGTTCCGTCTAGGAGAGAATCTCCTATAATCTCTGGCCATACGACTCGTTCCTTACCAGGTAGTCGAATGAATTCTCCATCCAAGAAATTGTCCAAATCAGCCCCACCATCCCGCCACTCGAGTCCTAAGAAACCTCAAGCACCTTCCCGCCAATCCTTCGAAGAGCACAGGTATCGCGAACAGTTTACTCAAGTGTCAATAGACTCGAGTACCTCGATTAACTCGTCCTCGAGTTCAATCACGGCCAATCATTACAGTAGGTACACGACGGCACGACGCGTCGTCACCAAGGACACTTCGGACGCCTCGACGACTTACATTAGTCCACCGGCAGGCACTCCTGGAGCTTTTATCGACGACGCCAACGACACGAGGGCCATGATCCTCGAACTGCTCGAGATGGACCCGGCGGAATTGAGACGAAGGGCACAAGAAGTGAGTCCGGTCTCGTCACCGGAGACACCCTCACCTCGTACTATGATGATACCCTCCAACATGCCCAGGAATAATAAAGTCAATAAGAACTTACAGAAGTTTATGTCTCTGGTTCACGCGCAGACTGACACGAAAAGACAGACGAGCTGCTCGGGTGCTACGCAAACGCAGACGAGGTCGAGTACCACACAAACGCAGGTGAAGTCTGGCACGCAAATGAAATCTTCCACGCAGGCAACCACTAGGAGATCGGCGATGGAAAAGAGCAGGACGTGCAATTGTCGAGATCCTGGTTGCAGACTGTTTCACGAGAAAATAAAAGATGTAAATCAGTACACGCTCAAACACTGCCCGGAGATTTTGAAAAAGTACGAGAGCTTGCAGCAGGATTGCACGGAAAGAATTGCTTCGCTTACGGATTTGATCGAGAAAGTGCGCAGTGAACAGAGAGGTTGGTTATTTTTAATTTTTGTTTCCTTGATTTTTTTTTTGAATCGATTTAATGTTTAATAACAATTTTTTTAGGCGTGAATTTATCCATAGAAACTTCGAACGGAGATTCGAATACAATGGCTCAAACTCAAACGACAATTCCCAGCGGTCCGTCCACAGCAACGAGCATTAACGTCAATGAACTGGTGAAGAACATCGAGTCGATACACGCGCAACTAAAACAGACCCTCGTAGAATCTCAAAAAATAATTTCGCAGAAAACTCTCGATTCTTCAAAATCTCCACTACCCGCAGTTACCGCCAGAGAGAAATCGCCGTCGCTCGACTGGTCAAAGGATACACTGACGAACGATAGTCTCGAGGTAAGCACGGAAAAGACAAAGAGTTCTGCCGTTGTAGCCACTCAGCAACCCCCTCAGCAGCAGCAGCAGCAGCAGCAGCCTCCATTCGAGAAGAGCAAACCAACAGTTTTGAACAGCGAGCGAGTGAACATTAGAATTGATCGGTTCCGAGTGTCGCAGGATACCAAGAGTACGGGCACCGAGATGACTGCTGAACAGCAACATCAGCAGAGCGAGGATCAGGTGGTCGAGCAGCTGTCCAAGGAGATTCTCGAGCAAAGTAAAAGCATAAATAAGTCTGTACCACCAGTTGATAAGTCGAAAGATTCTGACGATGATCCTTTGAAATCAAGTCAAGCGCCGGTGAAGCAACACGACGAAGCGAGTAAGAATGCCCCTACTGCTGCCGCTGTGGCTTCTTCGGATAATGACGAAGATAATAGATCTGACAGTTTGGAGGTAATCTCAATTTGTATGATTGTATTTATTTGCTTGTACTTGAAGAACAAGTATTTATTAAATTGAATCTTTTATGCAGGCGAGCAATTCGGAATACGTACCTTTACTTGCTGGAATACCGAAAATGTCGCGAAAAAATTCATCGAATAACGGAGGCAGAACACGACCGCCTGTCACATTAATTAGCGGACCATACAGGTAAGACTCCTGGCAAACCGAATTAAGGTCCCTCTACAGGTATATATAGCACATATTTATATATGTAGTAAATGGGGGAATTTGTCGTCGTTGTTTCGCCTCGAGTAAGTATGATTGCGCAGAAAAAAAAAATACCACTGGATGAATTAAGTTTGTGAAATATTTCTGAATCAATTTTGGGCTCGTCAGGATCAACCGTTTTTGCAAAAAATTTTTTTGAAAATTGGGTCTCGTATCACAACATTTTGCTGTCATTCGTTTTCAACTCTATCCAACAAAACCTCTCGTATTATATAATAACCTAATTTACTGTGTATGATGTTACTTGTTCATCTAATTTGCTATTTTATTGTACATGATGTAATTGTTTATAATTGTATATAATTTTTTGTTTCACTAATTAATTGCATTGAAAATATAAAAAATAAATTGCGTATCCGATTTGATTTTTTAAAATCAATCAAAACTTTCTACCGAGTTCTCGATATGTAGCCGAGTGAAATTAGAGATTGGTTGCCTGGGCATGCTGCTATCCTACCTGCACGTAAAAAAGATGGTTCACTTTTCTACGCCAGATTTTGATCTCGTTTGTAGCTATTTCGGAAATTGATTTATCAAAAATAAATTTCTGATGCACAGTACTTTGTAGGTTTGGTTTACAATTTTTACGAGGCTAAACATTTGAACAATGACAGCTAAATGTTGGAGACCTAATTTTCAAAATTTTTTTTCAAAAAACGGCTGATCCTGACGAGCCGAAATTGATTTTGAAATATTTTACAAACTTGATTCATCCAGTGGTATTTTTTTTTCTGCGCAATCATACTTACTCGAGGCGAAACAACGACGACAAATTCCCCCATTTACTATATATATAAATATGTACTATATATACCCGTAGAGGGACCTTGACATTGTTTTTTAGTCATCCATCGTTATGCGAATGTAATTAATGATCTTATTCAGGCCAGAAATAGTGTCTCCAGTCCACGAGTTGTCTACGATTGTCGAATTCGATACTCCAGACACAGTGAACAAGAGTCAGATAAGCACTAGAAGTCCTGCAAACAAGTGTCGAAAGAGGTTGCCAACCGGTGAAGCCTCTGGATCATCCTCGCCGACAAAGAGAGTCGAAGTGAAATTGAGCAAAAATAAACCGTCCGTACACGTAGCCCCTCTACCTCCACATCGGTCGCCTCAATCGCTCAACGTCTCAAACAAGTCAGTATCGAAAAGCATAGAAAAATCACCGCGCAAGTCAATAGAATCACCGCTCGAGAAGATTAAGCTATCGACGAGTGGTTTGAAAAAGTGCGAATCGTCCGACTCGTTGCACACATTGCCAGACGTACATATCGAAGAGTTGCAGCAGAGCCAGGACAACGGCGACGGCAATTATCTGAGAGTCAGTCAAATTTCGGAGTTGCACTCGATACCCGACGAGGATATTGATGATTTGATGATTAGTGAAATTTACGAGGAAGCCAAGTCTGCCTCGCCGGTGCAAAAAACAAGCCCGGACGACGGACAAGACAGCGACAAAGGCCAACTATCGTCGGTAAGCTCGAGAAGTATATCCAACGTCTCGGGTGTCTCTGAAATCACAACTACTCCTTCGTCGGACTTGAACAGGTTGAAATATCCAACCTCGCCAGAAGATTTGGAAGAGGGCTTGAAGAAACTCGGTCTCAACTGGGCACTTGCAACACTGAAGAAAACCCGTGAAGCTAGTGCTTTAGGCTCTTCGTCAAGTTCCGACGCCACACCTATAAATACTACTGCAGCAAGACTCGTTTCACCCTTGAAAAAGTCGTCTCATCACGAGAGCACGGTGCACGACTTGCCGGAAGTCAGCGATGTTTCTTCGATATCAATGAAGCACGCGAATAAAAGCACTGAAAAATCCGTACTTGTCAAGGGTAGAACGTCGACGCCGAATAGATTGTTGGAAGAAGGCTCTGAAACAAATTCCAGCGGCACCATATCCACTCTCGATAGCTTCTCTTCGGATGCGATACAGGTTGCACATGATCACAGCGCAGAGCATAGTATTCCGAATATATCGTTTAAATGATGTGTGTGCTTCTTGGCGAGAGATTTAGTAAATGTTACTTTAGGTATGATTCACTTGTTTACTTTTTCAATGCCGTTAGTTTTAAGTTGCAAAAATTAAGAGTGTTTCACGCTTACATTTTTTTTAAAAGTCGCGAAAGCTACATGACTTGTCATAGTAATTACTGATTTTATTTATTAGATACTTTTACTATTATTTTAAAAACTATTTTTAAACAAGCTAGAATTTACAATAATTTACATAGATTTTGACAATATCACAGTCATTCCAATTATTTCTATTATTCTACAATTATTTTAATTTTTTCAACTTACTGCATACTACTTATTGCTATGAAAGAAACAAACGTAGTAATTGACATGTGTTTAGTTACAAAGAGCTCGATTCTCAATTTTAAAGAATTTAAAATCGCAGTCAGAGTACACGATGGGGTCGTTTATATTCCATTATTATTACCTCAATTATTATTATGACCTCAATTTTACTTTACTTTTTATAAATGTTTGTTGACTGATACTTGGTTCATCGACTAGAGGATTATTTTTAAGAGTGTCTTATTGTTAGTTTTTTTATTACATACAAATCTTAAAATTGTACAAATAATTGTTGCGAATATAGAGAGTTGTGGAGGAAAATTATTGTCGTGAATAAATTTTACAAGTAAGCAATTTTTTTCGAATATTTATTATCTGCACCTCGTATACCGTCCATAGCGTATTGATCTGCCTATAATGGACAAAAATTAAAGAAACCAAATAATTAGTAGTCTGTAAATCTTACTTTTTACATAAGCTTAAATTTATGCGTTTCATTGTCGAAAACAGATACTTTTTCTCTTGTTGATAATGTCAAGCGATATTTATATTTTAAAATTAAAACTAAAACGGACCATATTAAATTAATCGTCGTAGAGTCTTACAAATTATTATTTAAAAGAAATTTAAGGTGGGTTCTTGAAGAAACAATGCTTACTTAAACTCTGACCACGTGCTCAATTGAAATGTTGCTGGCCGTTTGGCGCTCGTAAACGGGAGGGATTGTGGATACCTGCAACAGCACAAATTTCAATTCTATTTAAATCACGACAATTTGTTTTTCTAGATAATAATTTTGAGAAATTGAGGTACAACCTCTCAACTTTCGAGTATACATTATTCTTTGCAAAACTTTAATGCACGCTTCTCACGCTCAAAATCAACAGCAAAGTGCGCGATAAAGAGGAAAAAAAATGCGCGATTCGTAGAATGTTTACGTGTGAGGCGTTCATTATTTCATCCCTATATATTATATATTTGACTGCTTCGAAATCTTTCTTTCATTCGGCCATCCTGACCTTATGGTCGTCCTCGACCAGCTTTTTTTTTCTCTTTGTCCTGAAAGTTCTGTAACATCAGTGAAAAGCATTGGAATATAAGTAAAACATCATAGCAACATATAGTGTGGAATCATGACTAGGGCGTGCGTTTGACCAAAAGGGCATAACCAGCCAATTTTGGCCCCAAGCCATCAGCCTCAGTGACCGTATGGTTCTGACAAGGAACCATACCCGAGTGCCTTTGACTTGACTGCCAGTTACTTGACTTTGCCTAGAGTATCCAATCCTCAATCACGATTCCAACTGTAATCGTGCTTGATCGCTCTAGACTTTGCCCCGGTCAACATGGCCCATACGCAAAATCACTTCAAGTTAACATTAAACTTTATCATACTTGTTCCTGATTTTACTCACCGACTTACTCGGTAGCGTCAAAAGTAACCCACTTTTGCAAGCTGTCTACAGCTACTGTGATTTGGAGCCTTCTTCAGGTCCCTCATATCCTAAACTTTGTAGCCGTCATTTGCGAGTACAGCAGTTGATTTGAATGGGCCTTTAAGCTGGAACGTTTGTAGTAACCATTGATCGTTTACATGATGGTGCGGAGCCTTGAAACGACGAGCGTCGAACCTCCTTTTTTACTTCACCAATTGCTCATCAGCAATTGCAGCCTTTGCCTCTTTTCAAAGTTCATTCAGATCTAATTGATTGAGAGTATTTTGAATTTCTCCCGTTAATTTAGCAAGATTGCCAAATCACAATTACTATCAACTGTCGTATGGAAATATATATTTCAAAATTAGCATACAAACAACACTTGGCGTTATTTAGTTTCTTCTACTACTTACAGCCATCAATTACATAAATATTTTTCAACTGATGATCCACAAGAGACTTTGCAGTACTATATCGGTATATATTTCACAAAATGAGGCAAAGTAAAAGAAATTGACCATTTCGTTAGTCATTCGACATTTCGTCCTTAAAAAATACACATTCAAACGAATGTATACAAAACATGCATATGACGATGATAATCGTTGCAATACTGTTGCGATCGGGAAAGAGCCAATAGTTGTGTCCTTGAGAGAGTCATTACGCTCAAGACAATCAATCGTCATCTTCGTCACTTGTTTTAAGGGCATAGCAGAGCTAAATCCAAATGTGAATATGAGGAATTGTTTTATAAATGTAATTTGGTAATTGGTAAATGGCGTACCTCGTCGAGATCGGGCCTCTTCAACAGATCGTCCAAGCCAGACAAGCCTTCCAAGTAATTTGGACGATTGCAGACGTCGAGTACGAAATCGGTGCCTCTCTCGCGATATTCAGCAACCACGGGAGCCGAGCATGCCGTGCACGAGGGAAACCTGTGGGTCACGGTCAAGAGCATTTCGTGATTCCACAGCGAGCCGCGAATGGTGTGCGGCACCCCGCCGAGGAGCCCTTGCGATGGATTGCTCTCCCTGGTCAAGGCTCGAGCTTCCGCCCTGCAACCAAACGTGTTGATTGGAGAGCCTTTGTTGGCCAGCTGATGAAAATGACGAGAGCTCAAAGAAAATGTTCATTACTTGTCGGGATGCTGTGTCAGAGCGACCATCAGCTCGACGGCCAAGCCGGCAGCAACGTACGACAAACCCGGACGACTGACGGTACATTGCTGATCCAAAGTTCGATCGACTTGTGACTGCATCATCATCAAAATTACATTTGAGGAAGG
>JAWWMK010038801.1:0-12198 GCA_035047105.1 Galeopsomyia nigrocyanea
TCTATAAATTAACTATAATTGCTCAAAGTCTCAGAAAAATGACATGGATTTCGATTTGGTGATCAACTACCTTAAAAGCATCCAACAGTCTATAAAAAAGAAGACAATAATTATCATTAAAACATTCTCAATGAAAATATCATTTAAAAGACAAACGAAGCGTAAATCCGCATCAAAATCGAAAAAAAAATTATTCACCGTCGAATCTCTCGTCTCGTTAATCACAAATAGGGTATGTATCGCAGCACACACAGTATATAAAACGCATATCAGCTGAACTGAACGGCAGAGCGCGCGCATGATATACACGACAATGGAACAGGAATTACCGGGGCTCTACTCGGCGGCGCGCGTCGGATCGAATTCCGTCGGAGAAGCGAGTAAATGTTGCACTGCACATATACACACACATGCGCGTGTATAATCCACCTGCGTGCATTCGAATCTGCTCGGTCACGACTCGTACACTCGATATTTCCTACTCTCTGCACGTGGCTTTACAGTTATTACCAACCCACCGCTTCCTCTCCCCGTATAATTACCTAGTAGTTCCTTTTTTTTTACGTTGGTTTTCAACTTTGCACGCGTGAATTTTCTCTCGCATCGCGGGATTTATTTCGGTTTTAGAAAACTGTATACAAAAAAAAAACCATTATTTCAATCGATTTTATAATTCTTGAGTAAATTTATCGATTCGCGAATAACAAACCCTTGCCAATCAATATACGTTGTCTCTCGTCGTATAAGAATTGAGTGAATTTCTCATCGAAAACGCCCTGATATTTTCCTTGCGCGGAATCCCAAAGGCGCGTCTCGAATATACGTATAAATATAAGCTTCCGCGTACAACAATGGGAATCCCGTTATAATGCCTCGCATAAATCCGTCCATTAGCCTGGAAAACGTATATATATATACGACAAGGTGCGAAGCTCACGGAGAAAATAATAATATGCGCGCTCACGGGCCGTTACGCGTTTGTTGTTGTTTTTTTTTTGTCAAAGCTACGTAGCTTCGAAGACGATTATAATTTTCGTTTTACGAGCTCGCTTATGTATAGCGAGAAATTTGTGGTTTGCTCGCGCGTGCCAGTTTTAGCTGCTGGACGGACTAAAAAAGGACTCGTAGTTAGCGGTTTACATTCTCGTATAACTGCTTTTTTTTGTGAGGAACGAATCGACGAGAAAAGTCGGGAAAATATTGAAAATCTTTCCCTCGAATATTCATTAACTTCCTTTCGTCGATATGAAAACTCATCTGGTATACTTGCGAGAGAGGGAATAAATCGGGTGGAGCGCGCAAATGGAATTCAAAGTTTCGAGCTGATTGCATTTGTTCCATCGGACACTCTCGAGAGGAAACCAACTCGAAAACTTAAAGTGCAGACTGCTGTCGCAGCCTATGTTCGTGACACGCTCGATTTTCTCTTTCTTTTTTCCTCGTTGAATGACCGACTTTGCGAGTTTGATTGATCTGCTGGTGTATTTTCTGCATGAGCTAATTTATTCTCGGTGCGCTTTTTTTTTGCGATGACAAGTGCAGTCATATTGCGTAATTGTACTTTTACTGCCTCGATCATTTGCTATCCTTTTGAATTGACATTGTTTTTGACGTTTCTAAAATTAATTTTTAATTCGAAAATTCAATTTAGAAATTTAATAGCCCATGACTTTTCGAACGTAACGGAAAATATAATTGTGTTCTTTCTATTAAGAACGTGACAAACGAAAAATTTCCCAGACTCATTTCTCTTATCGCAGTTCTCGAAGATTAAAAAGAACTGTCAAAGCGAAGTCGCGATTACCTTCAAAAATAATTCGTCAATTTCTCGCTTGGCCAGTCTCGGAGAGATAAAGAAAGCTCCGTCGGCAAAAAAAAAATGAACGATCCAATTTGACCAAGGGTAATTACTTATACAACTCCGGAAAACGAAAAGCTTGGGGACTTATCGATGTCGCGTCACGTCGCGAGATGCATTCCGTTGCGCACGAGTTGCACTATCTTTTTCCCTCTTCGGGAAGTAAAAAAAAATTGCCGATGGAGAGATGGTATATAACAACTTCCTCGAGCGGAAAATTGATGGGTTTGGATGTGTATTATAAAGCGTGGGTTGCGAACAAAGTTTTTTTCGGATACGTTGCTATATAATCCGAGCGAAAAAAAATAGATTTCTATGTATTTGCGAACTGAAACGAAAGGATCAACTCGATTCGACATTGTATCCATGACTTTGGATTCAAATACCACGATTGAATTGCGTTTTGCGATGCAAAACGTTTCGAGATGTTTAAATTTTGAATACAACGAAATATATTTGAAAATCATGTTTATATTTAGTTTGCTCTTTTACGCTGGCTCAATTCAATATCATGATCGACGTCATTTTTTCATTACCCTGAAAATAAATAATTGCCACGCCAACGATTTCAGCTTTTCAGCATATAATCCAAATCCACAGCTCTAACGATCTCGTGACATCTGTTCTGTTTTCTCCTGTATTGCCAGTTCCATAAAAAAAAACCTTCAATGGAAGCTTTCAACGCATGTAATATAAAAAATTTTGCTCGGTCAGTTTGAAAGGTTTTTTTTCATTATCCCAACATTTTGCTTCATTCGTTTGGAAATATGTGCGTCGCTGCATTTTAATTTTGGAGAAAAATTTTTCAATTTAACACACTAAATACAACCCAGCTATATTCCGAGAAAAAGCTTGCAAGGACGTTTTTTCTTTGTACATACAATACCTATATGTATAATATTGCGTCAAAATTAATTGCACGTCTGCCGACTGATTTAATTTTCCATTTCGCCGGAAATGCGACAATCACGCGCTTCAAACCTTTTTTCCCCCCAAGAAGTTAATGTGGTATTTGCTGAATTTTTTGTCGAAGTACGTTTTCAAGCACCGCCAATCGCAATAACCGTAACTCGAGAAAAAGAAAAAAAATATCAACTATGGCGAATGCCAAAGTTGAAGGTTAAAAAAAAAAAACGGTTGCTTGCAAGAGAGCTGTGCAAGCAATTAGGCGCAAAGTAGTGCGTCTCGATAGGTATGAGAGCCAATGACGTACGGCGCGAGTAAACGTTTAATTAGCCCACTTTTAACGCAGTCAATCGTTTTCCTCGATTCTTCGTGTTTTTTTTGTTTTGTTTAGTTTTAGTTTTCGAGTATTAGACGTTTAAACATATCTACATTACTTGAAAATTTTTTTTAAGGACATTGTATTTACAAGAAAAGATCCGCACATTTTACTGTAGAAATTTATGGCTTACATCTATCGATTGATGAAAATTAAATAACTACGCGAGAAAAGTCATTTAATCTGTCGCATGCTGACTTTGATTTTTTTTTTCACGCACATTCGAATTCAAAGTATACACACACATTATACTCTCGCGTCGAATTGTAAAGCAGCGAGTGACGCAACGTTTCGACTTCAAGCTATACATAATCCGCAAGTTTCTTTGTCTCTCTTTCTCTCTCGTCGACGAAGAAATTGGAGAGTGGATAAAGAATTATCCTTCCCACGCCTATAGAGCAGCTCGCTCTGTGGGCTTTAACGATACGTGACAGCGTGCGAGCTTTGTATGTATGTATGTATGTATATAGTCGGCAATTAGGCTGTGACCTGGCGAAAGTGTCTCGGTGCAGCAGCATTTTATTTGCATCGCGTGCGCGCGCCGATTTTACGCCCGCTAAACATGCGTTTCCGACAAGCTAACTTCCAAGTTTATCGTTGCAGCTGTGAGCTTATTTTTCTTTTATTGACACGAGAAAAAGTTGGTTCGGCTGAGAAGATTTTCCTCTCTCTCTCTTTTTTTTTTAATTATCATTAGAGTTATTGGAACGGCAAATTAGAGGAGAAATTGTAGCTTCAAATGCTTGAAATACAAATTAAGATTTTCAAGCGCTTCTTTGAGGACTTTATCGAATAGCAAGTAAATTCGTTCTCGTTTATAAAGCTTGATTCATTAACTTTATCAAAGCATCCGTTTATTTGCATCTCACGAAAAGAAGAAGTTAGAGAAGCTCTCGAGAAATATCACAAACGAATAATTTTTCTCGTAGCCTTTCTGCCATTTCACCTCGTTACAAAAAAAAAGTATACTGCTAGTTAAACGACGACAATCATCGTGAAAGATATTTGAAAAACGTTAATTTTTACAACGAGAAATAATCAATTTACGAGCCTTTCGAAGTGTACACTTGACCCAAGAGCCAGCGGCTACTGCATAGCACACGTAAAGTCGAGCAACGGTTTCGTAAAACACTTCAATTACCCACTGCTGTGTAACGAATTTTCCAGCAGCTACTATTTTCGACACGTAAAAACAACAAAAAAAAAACACGCTCGTTCGACATAGTTAACAGTTTATGAAGTAATTATACGAGTTGTTATATGGCATCAGACATTCTCGACGTTTTTCAAATTATTCGTCGGCTCGGTGTGCAGTTTAAACGCAGAAATAGCGTATCCGAATTCCCGATAGAAACGGGTCGTCGATGGAATTTTTTTTTTAGGACGTATTCGAAACTGGAACGCTGTTAAAGCAAGCTCGTAAAAAAGTTATGTATTTATACACGCACCCGCCGCGACGCTTCTGCTTTAATAATCGCGTATAAAAAAAAAGAAAACAGGTGCATCGTCTCTGCGTCAAAGATGAATGTGATTTTTTTTGTGATGTCTGATTATGTGCCGAATGGCAATTTGGAATTTTACGATTTTATTTGTATTTTATTATCTCTGTTATTTTTCATTATCGTGCAATCTATTTACTTTGATATTCAGTCCAAACCTAATTATCACACGTCTTGAAAAAAAAAATATACAGCTTTCCGTTGGATCGACATTAATTCGTTGAAAAGAAAGAAAAAAATCAAAATTCAAAAGTTTTTACGTTAGTTCAAAAAGTATCTTATTTTTTGAAAAATCCACCATTCGCTTTTATAGACTAAACTTCGCGCGATACACAAACAAATAATGCCGCAGCAATCCTTCGAAACTCGTATTACCGAGCGAAAACTTTGCCGAACTTCTCGTTACACGCGAGAATCGAGAATAAGTAAGTCGTAAACAAGAGAGAGAGAGACTTTCCAACTCGCGTTAACTTTTCATTTTCAAAGTAAAACTACTGGTGGTTTTAGCTTTCCGCAAGGCTAATCTTTGTCATCGCGCGCTCCTCTCTCTCTTTCTCGCGTAATGCGCGTCATTTGTACGCGAAAGTAGTCGCTCATTGTGTCGCGCGTACAAAGGAAAGAAAAGTCGAGTTTCTCGGGCTGAGCGTAATTGTTTGTTGAATTTTCACAATTATGCAAGTTTAAGCGAGCGTTTAAATCCATCTGAAAGTCACTTGTTATGCTATAACGTAATGTCCATTATATTCGTGGCAAAAGCCGAGATTAAGAAATAATTGGCTTATCAAATCTTGTAGAGCACTTTTATAATCAAAATTTTTTCGCCCCATGCAATCGTCTATAGCTCGTAGTTTCTTGATGCTTTTCGGGTTGAGTTTTTTCGAAGATTCTTTAAGAATTAAAAATTTTTTTTTAGCATGATTCACTTGTATATAATATGTTCTGGCATGCCAATTTGCGTTTTTGAATTTGCTCTTGATAACGAGAAAATAGCTCTGTTACCTTCATAAAATTTTCGCAAAAACTAATAACGTCAAATTATTCGCGGTTCAACCTGCTAATGTGTTTTTCGTGGGTGGAATGACGTACAAATGCAATTTCCATTTAACAATTTCTACAATTCAAACTTCTCGTGCGAATTTTCCTAAGAAAAACGGCGTATATTATTCGCCCTGCCGTTCTGAAAACTAGGTGGTCGAGGACGCCACTCGCGCGTGCTGATAAATTCACCCTGCACAGTAGTAGCAATTAGCTTATATCAATTCAACGAATGAACGAGTTTTTGTAAAATTTTATCTAGCAAATTTGAATTCGGTGAATTTCACAACTCGTTGCCTTCTGCTGCGATAATTTTCGCTTCGGAAAATTCGCTATCGGACGTGAATAAAAGTTCAATTCATTACGAGATATAAGATACTCAGCTTCATTTGGATCAACAAGAAAGTATCGAACGATGAAATTTTTAACGATCTCGCAACGTCAAGACAGTTATGCATTCAATTAAGCACGATATATTTCCAAGATGAAAAGCATACGTGAATATTCAAAGATACAAATCGAACGAAGTGATTACACACATATAATTAAAACAATATATAATCGAAGTCGGAGAAAGTTCAGTAGCAACTTTTTTTTAATAAATCGCAAGCTCATTATATACACTGTAATACATCGCCGTTCCTTTGATTTTCGTTACATAATTATACACGAAGATAATCTTAATCGCTTTCGGCTGCTGCGCATAGTCAAAGTTCATAATAAGCTATATCATAAAGCTTGTGGCTCTCATAGTATTACTGGTCATAATGAATATCGAGCTTATTAATTATAACAGTATATAATATAATGTATCTCATCAACATTGTTTTCCGCATAGTTGTACCGATATATATATATCATGCTCGCAGCTCTATGTCGGATGCTTATCTTCGCAATTTGATTATATATGCCTATGTACTGAATGGATATCATTATGATGCAGCTTCCTATGTAATTCAGTTATGATTATATTAATGTGATCATCGAGATGTGATCATCCTCGCTAAAACGCATTCTTGCCGATCCATCATGGAAACTCGCAAGTGTAACGTAAGATGAATACGATTTATAACCGAAAATTAACTTGCAACTTGATTAATCATAACGATGGTTTACGAACGTCGTCGTCTGTTTTTGTAATATTCTCATATATTATATTTAATTGATTGCATCGCCATTCAATATGAAAAAATTGTGCGAACACGGTTGCATCAGAAAACTCGAATTTACGCCAATTCGTTTTATCAAAGCCGCAGGAATATGATTATTTATTAATGCAAAATCCAAATTACACGCGTATATATATATCAATTCTCGTCGTGTTTCCCGATAAAATCGAAACAAACTCGCGTTCGCGACGGAAGTTGTTTCCTGCACTTCCTCTTGTATATACATATATTTTCGTATATATAGATATGCCTATATCGTGTATTCCATGTATACAAAAACTAATAGCAAATATCCCTCGAACGTCGTCGCCCTGCAGCTTTATCCGATCCGAATCGTGTATTGCGGCGGTTATAATCGGATTATTATCGGAAGAAGCGTCATTTGCGCAGATTCCTGCTGCTACTGCTGCTGCTGTTTCTGCTCTCACATTCCCAAGTGGGATAATACTTCCCGTGTGCATTAATTAGCCGTGTTCATAGGAGCCCAGCCCTCCAGGATATATACGCTATCGCGAAGTCATATGTAACGCTTATGAAATGAAATGTCATTTATAAGTTGCGTTTTTTGAGCATGTAAAAGTCTGTTCATTTTTTATATAAGGTACCTTTACCCCATTCCGCCACTTGCTCTTCTTGCTTGCTACAGCGCTACGCCGTGATAACATTATGTTTATACTATTGAGTAATGAAAGTTCCAAACATTTAAATAATCTCCGAACGTGAAATTCGCTTTACAAAAGCTCTTTTTTTTCGCACGGGATGAGCAAATTTTCCAACTTTTCGAATTTTCTGTGGGCGAATATGTGTCATTGTATTACGCTCCTCTTCCTCATGATCAAACACATGTAGTCCTCTCTACTTCAGTCGACCTGGCCTCATTTCGGAAGAGGAGCTCATACAATTATGATAGAACTTCACTTACAAGTAAGTTCGTTTAATCATTTAATTTTAACGAGTCTAATATACTTAAACGTGAAACTACGGCATACCATTCGAATCGTTTTCTTTTGTTCTTTTAAAAACGCTTTTTAAAATTTCCTTTAGCGCATAAATAAGTCAAATGCCGACCGTATTATAATTCTCATTGAAATCCACCCAATATCGCCACTTTCAAAAATCCTATATAAAAGATGGATAAAACTTTTCTCTCTGCAGTTTTGCATTTATTTGTATAAATAGACAAACCCAAATGTAAAAAAAAACACTTGAAAATACGCCCAAAAAAATTTAATTTGACAAGTTATTAACGGATGACTGGTAATTCTTAGATCATTTTTTAAATCAATGTTTATTTATAGATAAGACCTTGCGATGTAACTTATCATTCGAAAATAACACGTCTTCATAATTAATGCTGACACTTAAACTTATTTTTCAGTATCAAACATCATTTTCATTTGCCAAAATAATTGTTTCTCGAAGTGGCGGAATGGGCTGTACTCACTTTTTAACACCGGAATTAAGTAGTTCGCTTCAAAGTGTTAGAAATCTGGTTAGACTTCACCAAATTAATCGTACGAGGCATCATTTTAAAGGGTAAACGGGCAGCTTTCAAATTAGGCCACGAATGTTGGAAAAATCGCTTGGGGTAAAAAGTTGTGGTGATTTAAAATCTATGGGGCTTATACATGTAAATAAAAAAAATAGATGTATATATACTTTCATCACTCGAGTGACATATTTTTATTTTTAACAGCAATGTTCACCAAGTACGAGAACAAGAAAAGTCCCTATATACATACAACAAAGCATAAAAAAATAGGCATATAGAGACTCGTCTATATGTATACCGAGGCATAGTTTGATAAATCGTAGGCGTTGCAGCAGCAGCAGCAGCAGCAGCAAGTCTTTTCGATCCTTATCGAGCTTCCTCGCTGCTGCTGCAGCAGCAGCAGCCCACCTTTATATAATGAGCGATAAATAGTGGTCGAGCTGACGGGTTATAAGCTTGCGCGCGCATTCCTTACCCAATGAAAAAAAACAACAACAAAAGAACATCGACGCTATACGGCGATATCGAAACTTCTCTTCGAAGATCAGCTTTTTGCACAGGGGGGATGTTACAATTATGCGTTGGCAGTAATTTACGAGCATATGTATAGCCCAAGTTTGTTTTACACGGCAAACACTCGTGTTCGACACATTCAAGCTCGAATGCGAAATATATACATATATATGCTGTTGCATTGAGTTATCAACGTGATCTTGCCTTTCTTTCTTTCGCGTCATGCGTATACACGGTTGATTTTACTATACGTAAAGTTTCGACTGATATAATTGGATATAAATATCCAAGAACCATTACGAAAACATAGTTGGGCTTAACTTACCTGATTCACGAAGTATACACAAATAAACACGACGTTTATGACAGACCGACTTGTAATGGATATACGAGGTTTGTAAGAAAAAAGAAAACGCAGGTGTGTATCTCCTATCGGTCGAAACGAGCAAACTCCACCACGTTATGCAACAATCTTTACGACTGTATAGTATATGCAGCTGGTACATCAACAATATAGCCCTACTGTGTAATTTTTTTTCTCTTTCTCGAAGTACATTCGATGATATAGCTCTCAGAGAGAACTACGGGGGTTATATCGCAGTTATAGCGAGTGCGTTTAAGTGTATATGACGAAATCCTTAAAAAAACACACTTGTCTGGGGTCTAGAATGGCAAAAATTTTTTTGATGCTTTTTCCTCTTCTTTTTGAAGGTATATAGTGTCGGAAAATGCTCGTGAACATTGGAAAAGTCTGCAGGAACTACTTTTTCGGCATTTTTCCATTATAATCAAATGGGCTTTTCTCACAGGAAATAGGAGAAAAACGGCATTTCTTCAAATATTTATTTCTCGGCTTCTAAGACCGCTAGAAACATTTCTGACCAATCAAAATGATAGCAAAAAAGAAGACCTTTACGCAGAAAAAAGTTTCATTGAAAAATAACTATCCGATGGCAAGTTATCAAAAAAATTGCAAAATAATTACATTTTGAGTTTGTTATTAATATCGGGAAAGTTCTGAAAAAATATAATTTCCGAGGACTTTTCCAATGTTTACGAGCATTTTCCAACACTAAATACCTTCAAAAAGAGCAGGAAAAAGGTCCGGAAGCCTTAGCTTTAAAAAAAATTTTTGCCATTCTAGAACCCAGAAAAGTGTTTTTTTTAAGGATTTCGTCATATACGTCGTTAAAAGCGCAGTGATGCGTGTAAATAAGCGATGGATCGTAATTTTCAATGATGACGGCTTCGAGAGAGAGAGAGAGAGAGAGAGAGAGAGAGAGAGAGAGAGAGAGAGAGAGAGAGAGAGAGAGAGAGAGAGAGAGAGAAGTACTGACTGTTATATGCGCGTATTGGATGAATAATTGTCTAGATTGCCGTAGATTGCTTTGATTTTTCAAACTGCGTCTACTATGATATGGTTGGGCTCGATGGTACGTATTACTGTTTCGTTTTTGGATAAATGAAATCGCGGAAATTAATGTTTATACTTTGCATGCATTCGAATTAATTTTTTTTACTTGTGTTTATTGTTGAGACAATTGGTTAACGTGACTTTTGCATTGGCATTTTATTGATACACGCGATACGTATATCCATTTTATATATCTTATACATCATTTTTCGTACGTTTTTATTTTACTCACCATAGTCGTATCGAGCCCACACACACATAAGCTAACCAAGCATAATATGCATATTTCTCGCGAACAGATATATAGAAGATGCACCTGCCATAGCTTGGCTTATACGGCTAAAGCGAACGACCTCGAAAACTCTCATCTTTTTCCTTTTTTTTTGTTTTGTTTCTTTTAACTCGTCTCGAAGACGTGTGCTGAAAAGGATGACAGGATGTTGAAACACACGTCTCGCGAGAAAGTATTCATCGGTTATACAGCTTGTTAATCAACTGGACGCACTTGGCTTGCTTGCCAAGGATAGTTTGCTAAAATTGATTCTTCCTTGTATAGCGAGCTCGTAAAGTAGAAATTCACGCCGTCCGATCTATGAATTATGTATACACTCGACTTTGTATATACTTGATTTTTCGAATTAAAACGACAATGAATTTTTATTTATTTTTTTTTTACATTCTTCATGTTTGTAGATTATTAACTCAATTCGATCGATACTGAAAAAGAAAGTAATGTAAAGAAACGAATAAAAACTCGAGTGTATACATAGTTATAATATCAAAGATGGAATCTAAAATAGTTTATAAGTTATAACAATATCTCTACACTCGACATAAGTATTTACGGTGACGCAATCGTAAAATACAAGGAGAACCAGAATCGCTGGCAGAACAATAAGCAAATTTAATGCAGATTAAATAACAACGTTAAAGAGGGAGTGAAATTAAAAAGAAAAAAAGCCCCCTCCTGCACAAAGAGAGACACATTGCATTGTGGGAATTGCCACCGTGCGTGCAGATACGGTGGGCATATTAACGAGATCGCGCTTCCGATTGCCGGAGGGTAATACACTGTATGGAACATTTGAGATGTTTCAATGCTTAGCTGTTTGGTTTTGATCTGTCACGCCGTAAACTGAGAAGTGTTACTTAGCTGCGACGCTCGATAATTCGGCATTGTCTTCGTTGTATATTGAAGCAGGATCAGCAGCTAGTTACGCGAACGGATTAATTGTGGCATGTTCTGATTTGTAGGATATTGAATAGCGAATGTGTACAAGACATTCTCTATCAAAAAACATGTAGAAGATAGTAGATACATAAAAATCGAAAATTATTTCAACATTTGCAATGAGACAATAAGCCACCGAATTTGTGACCAATATTCTTATCGCAGTCCGTAAATTCTGGGACAGAAGAAAAGAAAAGCAGACACGAACGAGGATATATATGATTCCAAACCGAAAGTAATCAGGCTGCATTAAAAGTTCCGACGCAAATAGGAAGTGTGATTATAAAAAAAAGAAAATTCGTGCAGTGTATGCTATCTCCCCGAACGTGAATCTTGTGGTTCGAATACAGCGAGGGAAAAGATATCGTCATTCGTATTCCCAAGCGAGTTGGGAAAAGTCCCGAAGGACGGGTATGATACACAAACGGGAGGAAAAGTTTTTCGCGGCATCTTCTGTATACGAGATAAGCAGCAGACACGCCACCAAGATTAATAAGACAGATAAAACGCTCACGGACACAATTTGGCTTTTCGTCTACGAGTGACTGTTTGTATACTTCTGAGTTCTCGTTTTGTTTTGTTTTTTTTTTGTGTCGAATTCGATACTGTATAAGATCCTTGTTTTGCTTTCCATTTGAGAGCTTTGCAAGCTCGCTCCAATATCGATGCGAAGGATTGGATTGAATATTCTTTCATCGACATAAA
>JAWWMK010038812.1:0-12198 GCA_035047105.1 Galeopsomyia nigrocyanea
TATATATAGAGAGAGAGAGAGAGAGAGAGAGAGAGAGAGAGAGAGAGAGAGAGAGAGAGAGAGAGAGAGAGAGAGAGTTTGAATGGAAAATCTTTAGATATATTATTAATTCATTGCGCTTTTAGGAGACTTTGTTTCGAAAACATTACTTTGAACATTATTCAAAGTATCCATTAAGTCGAGCTAATTTAAAAAACAAGCTTCGTGAGACTCGCGTTGCTTATGAATTTCGTATTCCCTATCGCGGCGCGCAGGCTTGATAAGCGTAACTCACGAAGATATTATATAGAAACTAGATAAGAGCACTTCAATGTAGAGTGAACAACGCGTGTTGCAACAAGGTACACGGCATTCCAGTGGAGATTCTCCAAATATTTAATTCCACCGCCAAAGGCCTCTTTGACTAATCGCGTCGGATGAATTGCGTTTCCTCTTTGATTGCGACAAGTCTCGTTCGTACCCACAACAACCTCCTTCAACTTTTGTTCGCTCAATCACGCGTGTCAGGATTTTTTTTTCTCTCACGGTAGATGACCGTTCGGCTTTCGCAAAAGAGTTTAAATGGTAGTCCGGCGGTATTGGAAGTTAAAGAGATTTATTGAAAAGTCGTTTGTGGCCGCGACTTCCCCACCCCCCTCCCACGCCGAGTGGCGAACGATGGAAAAACAGTTGTGGAATGCGTAATTAGAGTTTTTGCTTGTTGAATGGTTTTCCCTTCTTTTCCATTCTCGCTTCTACAGCTGCTTTTTTTTTTCTCTACTCCGCGTTTGTTTTTCAAGTCCGCTCAAAAACGTTACTCTTCTTTTGTTTTTTTAAATCTTTTCTAATTACATCGCAACGCAATTGAATCCGTTTCATCATAAAATGGCTGTCGTCCACCCCCGCGCCGAGTAAATTAACCGATGCAAATTCCAACTGCTTAATCTGCCTGACCGTTCGATTCCAATGGAACTCGAATGCCTTTGCCGCGGAGGATCGGAATAGCGATTAGTTGGCGAGATAGCTATAAGCAAGGGGTTGTCGATGCAGGCTATATAGAGTTCTGTTTAGATTCTTTTTAAAGCCGAAGAAAGCGAGTGTATATAATATATAATCGAGATTGCGCGGGCGCGCGTGCCGAAGGAAATATTTGGACACAGAAGGGTGTAAGGAGTATAAAATCCAGTTTAGCAAATCCCTGAACTGCGCTTGCTCGATACCTACCTATAGATATATACATATATATATAAAACAGATAAACCTTAAAATAATCCACTCACGTGCTGGAGCGTGTAAGAAAGCTGCTGAGCGAAATACGATGTGGGCAAAATCGCGCGCGCATGCTCTTCCGGAGCAGAGCTATGTACTGCTACTGCTGCTGCAGCGGGCTGATTGCAAATCCATTAAGCGAGCAGACGTGTATGTGTATGTGTGAGGGTGCACTATACTCTCCCATTGGACTTGCGGAGTTGCCCTAGCGTCGGCACTTCCTCCACTTTCTCAGCTGCTGCTGCTGCTACTTCTTCTTCAGCTGCTCCTGCTAATCGATAGTTTTTTCCGCTCTCTCTCTCTCTCTCTAAACTTAAAAGTCCCACGTGCAATGAGCAATGCGCTCGAGGGGCTGGATGGTTTCGGGCTGACCTCCTTTTCGGAAGCTTTACAATCCGCTCATACTTCGCGCGCGAGAGAGGCAAAAATCGATAAAAAGAGAAATGTATCCGCGCGGCGCGCTCGAGAATGGCAGGGAGGTATAGGGAGGGCAAATTCTGTCTCTCCCTCGTGGCTCGCTCTTTGTATGTATAAGCCGAGGAGCAGCAGCAGCAGCAGCAAGCGATAGCCGCGAGGGGATATATAAAGACGTTTGCAGCAGCAGCAGCAGCGGCGGCAGCGTCGTTCGACTGCACGACGATAAATACGTATAGGAGGGAAGGGATGCACGACTTAAGCGCAACTCCGCTCGTTTGTCCACCGGACACGGACGTTTATTGACCGGCTAACGACTCGCCTGCCCAATATCGCTCGCGCCCCGATATGCGAGCCGATATGTATATATTTTCAAAACGCGTTATGGCAGCTCCGCCGCGCATTTCGCTTCAGATTTCCACTCGTGGCGCGCTATGCTCATCTCCGCGCGCAAACCACCTACTACGACCCCATTTCATATTACCACCGAGCGCCTATCACCATTCCAACGGCAATTCATACACTTTACATGGAAGCCTTCTAAAATCCTAAGCGTTATATGGCGCATCGGCCTTTATTTTTCCTATATCGATGTTAATGTTCCGAGGGTGAGCCGCTCTCTTCCTCTCTCTCTCTCTCTCTCTCTCTCTCTCTCACGTTATATTACATTGTTTTTCCTAATAACATTCATAAATCACTGATAGCACACAATTATCTCCATGTGAAAGCTATTTTCCCATTTGAGTGGGTTTTATGTAATTTCAAAACATTCGGGATACGTACGAGAATATATTTGTAAATATTGTCCCGACAAATTAGAAAGTTTAATTGGAAAAAACCCTCATCGAATCGAAATAGATCAGCAATGTTTTGAATGGTTATTAGCCAACGTAATTGCAGAAGTTTTGAAAATACAATACTGTTCGAAAATTCATTGAACGTGAATCCCCGAGAAGAATACAAAAAACGAATAAAGAATTGATATTAGACGATGAAATTGATGATTATAGAATTGCCGATGGCAAAAAAAGAAAAGAAAAAAAAAGAAAGAAACACGTAAGTCGTAAATTATCGGCAAAGCGATTAGAAAACGCTCGAATTCCTGCGCGCCGAGGTATTTATCAAGATCATTTTCCCGAGCTTTAATTATGAGAGCGAGGAAGATGTAGTTCCGTAAAACTGCAACATGGGGTAGATCAATATCTAATATTGTCTATTTAAACTAATAATTGCACTTTTTCCAAATGTATTCATCGCCATTGACGATCAACGTTTACGAACGCCTAATATTATCGATTCAAGCAATAATATATACGAGCGAAGGTAAACGTCGAAAAGGCAGAAGCGCGTGACTTTATGATAATGTTCTAATCGAGTTAGGCATTAGCCGGCGGGGCAAAGCTAAGCGTCTCGGAAAAAATATAGAGCGAGCGGCGTCTTAGCGGTGGTGGATGCATGCGCGCTTGCGGGTGAGGGTGAGTATGTGTGTGTGAGAGAGAGAGACAGAGCCACAGCCAGCACTCGTCGGTGTAATCCAGTTAGAGCTTCGGACTTGGCGCGCCGCGGACGTGAGATGCACGCACCACTGTAAATTTTATCGTTCGTTCGGCTGTTAATTCGTACATTATCGATGCAGAATTCAACTGAATAGATAGCAGCCTTCGGCGCGAATTTGTAACAATTGTCAGTGCGTGTTCGACGTGTATATAGTATATAAACGTACAGCAGGTGCGCATACTCACACACACACACACACACACACAGTCATACGACGATCCGCTTGATTAATTGAGTGTATTATGGTAGGTACCAGCGAGCGTGACGTGCCACAACTCAATTGCTTTAGATGTGCACGCTCAAGTGTGTCTCTCGCTCGTGCTCATTAGAATGTGTGCCACATATTACGCTTTCTCCGCCGGCTGATCAACTATTCGCATATCGTTTCGATTCACTTTTTTTGTTCTTTACATCGAGAAATTCCTCGAGACGAGTGTGTACATATATCTATACGTGCCATTGTTTACATAATTATACGTGAGCAGTCGTGGTACTTGAAAATGTTCGATAGAAGGCGTACGACGATTGGCTTCAAGAACACACGGCGTGCTAATTTTCTCGCTCGAAATGCTCAACGAGACTACTAAAAAAACCAAGCGCTTTTTTCTTTCTTTCTCTCTCTCTCTCTCTCTCTATCTCTCTCACTTTTCAAATACGAAGCCAATATTGGCTGTTCAAATATTAGCAAAAAATAAGGCGAAAAAAAAATGAAAAAAAGCTTCCTGCCTCAAGCGCAAGCAGAGCCGTGCGCAAACGGAAGTTCGATAGATTAGCCTGACAATAGCGTCATCGAAGATTAATCGTCGCGCGCATATATCCTGGCGGCGGCGACGGCGGGCGGGCATGGATAAATTTCAGAATATACTCGGGTGGCAAAAGGCCGGAGGCTCATCACTATCACTTGCAAAGGGGGGATGAGCTGACGCGTGCACGCACTAGGAGGCAAATCTCCGATTCCCTTAGTCTCGCGTGTATACGCAGTTGCGGCGGGATATTAATTCTGCGAACACGTCGGATGATTGCACTTTAACGCGCGCAGTGTTATAGACCCGAGAGTTGAACGCGTGTGACTCTTGCCCTCGTTAGCTTTTGTCTCGCGGCGCCGCGACCTCGCCACCCACCTCAACCACCACTTTTTTTTCGTCGTCGTCGTCGTCGTCGTTGACGCTTCCCTCTTTTCGCAGACGTTCGCCCGATTCGAGCCTCTGTTTAATTACTCGCTTGGCTTGCTTTGCTGTTGGCGCGTGACTCTCCTCCTCCTTCTCTTCTTCTTGCTGCTTTTTTTCTTCTCTCTCTCTCTCTCTTTTTATCTCACACGCTCCAAAGACCCACTGTGTTGTACATCCGTTTCGAAAAACTGCTAAATTACTGACAACTACTGCCCTTTATCGTGGCTTTTTTCATTATCCCTTCGAATGCTTCCTCTCTCTCTCTCTCTCTCTCTCTCTCTCTCTCTCTCTCTCTCTCTCTTGTGCGCGCTCGGCTTTCTCTTTTTTTTTTATAGTGTCCAAACGACCTGTCGCTCGCGCTCGGGTTGCAAAGCGCACTGTGTTTTTTTGTCAATGCGGCTATTGTTGGAGCGTACACTGTGCAAAGAGTTACTTTAAAGAAGCTTTTTTCCCGATGCAGCAGTTTTTAATTCGATTAATTATCTCGTGAAACACGAGTGAATATATTTGCGTTCGTCGTTAACTTTCGAGTAATGAGGAACAAACAGATTCTATTTCGGTAACAAACACAGCAAGCACAACAGTTTCTGCATAAAATAAATAACGAACGATTATGTAAACGATACAAGTCACGATCGAGCAAACATAGCTAATTCAAAGTAATTTATTTGAAAAAAAATCCAAGAAAACGTTTTGTAAGGAAGGGGGGGGGGGGGAGAGAAAAACGATCTCAATATGAAAGCAAATTATTGACCGAGTAAAAATAAAATAAAATCAGTCGAGCTCTCCAAGGGAATAAAATCAGGAATAAAGTAGCAGGGCGTCTAGTCCCTCGACGGAGTAGTAGAGAGAGAGAGAGAGAGAGAGAGAGAGAGAAAAGGAAACAATAAACAAGAAGAGTCGCAAAGGAGGATCTTCGTCATCGTCGTGTTGGAAGGGACGAGCGACGATGGATGGTGGTGCATCGTCGTTCGGGCGGCGATAATATTTAGCCGTAAGAAGCTACGACGACGCAAGCTCTGCCTCGTGTGTCCCTTGTCGTTTGGTTACGCGTGCACGCTGTATAGTAGTAGCATGAGCGAGCGCTTTGTGTGTGCGAGTCGCTGGAGATTTAGCTGCTGCTGCCGCTACTACTGGCCTCCTTGACCTCGTTCTCGCTCCCTTATATTTTCGCGCCAGAGGAGTCGGAGTCTGCGGCGCCTATCTTCTTCCTTCGCTCGCACAAGCATTTTTCCCTTGCAAACAGATATATAGCAGCAGCCCCTACCAAGGTTATATATATGCACGCCGTTTCGACTATCTTTCTCTCTCTCTCTCTCTCTCTCGCTCTCTGTGTCTGCGTTGTATTGTGAGTGTATATACGCCCCGCGCACCCTAGGGATCGCTGGCTTTGCGCAACTTCCAGCCCACACTCACACACACTCATAAATAGCCCGCAGGATATGCACTTATATTCGCGTTCGAGCTACTTCTAGAACTCAAAGCCTTCTTCGTGCATGTATCTCACATTATAGCCAACTGCGGCACTGTATATACTCTCAAGATTGTTTGCTCGAATAACGTTCATTCGACATTCGAGTAGTGCGCGACTCTTTAAAAAAATATACGCGTTCGTAACTTGTTGAAGTGTAAGTTGGCAAGAAGTAACGATTATTCTCGCGTTTCGGCAGAGCACGGCTAAGCTAGTGGTGGTGATGTAAGGAAAACGATGAGGCGTGTTCCTAACACGTATCTCTCTCTCTCTCGCTCTCTCTCCTTCGGCGAGAAGAAAGAAAAGAGGCGTCGAGCTTGCGAGAAAAGCACAAAGCACGAGGCGAGCTAGCTATTATAAAGCGCTTGTGTAGTCGAGAGGCGATTTTTGCGCGGCCACATCTGTTTTTGAAGGGTCGCCGCCGCCGAAGCACGCTGCGCTGATCTTCCTCTCATGTCGCTTATTTCGCTCGATGTTAAAGCGCTCGCGAGCAAAAAAAAAAAAAAACTAACGTTGTTCTATCTCTCTCGGAATGATGCTCTAATTTTCCAGCAAGCATAAGTAGGGCTGACGGGCGGGTAGTAGCTTTCCAGCTAAAAGTTGCCGCGGCAAGGGAAAAGGGCTTTCCCACAAGCAACGTCTCGGCTTAATATCCTCGTTTAACTTTTCCCATTTACCGCGACAGCCTTCGCTCACGCGAGCCGCCTTGGTTCTCTCTCTCTCTCTCATTTGTATTGATGCGTGTTTTTATATGCCTTTTTAAATTACTCATCTTGTACCTATCGCGCACGTATGAGCTATCGTCATTTATTTCCCTCCTGTTTCCATCTTTCGGTGTGTTGCGCTAACACTTGTGGATGAACCAAGACAGACGCTTAAAGAAGTTTTTCTTTTAGACCGACTACGTTAATCACGTGTTTCATTAGTCTCGTTTGGACGTATTCATCGTGTACAAGTTGACCAAAATTTAACGACAACATATGACACAAAACCATCTCGTTCTTCCACTACATTCGAGCGAATAACATTCATAAATTATCACTTGATATTTCATACCTTCCGAGTATACGTTTTTTCTTTTTTTTTTCCTGCAGTGGCGCGAGCTCCCGACTTTTATTTCAGACTGTTATTCGAAAGGAAACCTTATCTTTTATATACACGTTGAAGTTTATGGCGAGCGCGGGATCTCTGCGCTGCCTTATATAACTTCCACGAGCGCGCGCGAACGTCACGTAAGGCTTTTCTCATTAGAATGAGAAAAGAAATCGACTTTTCCTTTTGTTGCGAAGTTATATATATACACGCTGAAACATCATTATCGGAATTATAATAAAACTAATAGATTTCGGCCACCGCCGTCGCCGCCGCCGCCGCCGCCGAGAGATGAATCGATAATGCGCGCGGGCGCGAACGGATTCGCTCAGCAGCAGCAGCAGCAGTGGTGCGTGTATACATCAAATTTTTACTACCTCGAACAATGGCAGAAGAGATAATAATTCGCATTGCTCGTAAAAATCAGTACGTCGGGGATCGAAGAAAATTTTTATGCCCTTCTATATAATCCCAGAGCACAGTTGCGCGCGCGAAGTAGGAAGGAATAGTTTGGTGGTCGATTAATTTAATGGAACGGTTCGAGTGTGTATGGAGTCGCGAGTGAATGAAGTGTGCAGGCGCGGTGTATTGAAAAGTATGGAAAAAGATAAAAGAGAAGCGAGTCTTTGATAGTGTTATATGTGCTGTTGCAGAGGGTGCTGCTGGAAAGAAGAAGGCGCTGGAAAGCTCGGCGGTGGTCGGGCGGCGGGACGAAAGCCGCTCGATCGTCGGGGCTGAGGTCGGAACGTTAAAGAGAAGATTGATTGGAGGCCCGTCTCTGGCAGCAGTGACTACGTCACTCCTCCTCCTCCCACAGCTGCCTACCTGCCTAGCGCTCCTCTTCGTCGTCATCTCGGGGGAAATCATTAGCGTGGAAAAGACAAACAGGCAAATCAATTTCGAGACCGTGGCACGGCACGACAAACATATTCAGCAGCAGCGCCGGCTACGGCTTATCAATCGGACCTCTGGGAGAAAGCAATGAGCACGTGCTGCAAAAGTCGGCTCGGCTGGCAGTCGGCGGCCAGTGACAGGGGTCGGAGAGTCGTCGATCAGTGACCTAGAAAGGAGCCGCCGCCGCCGCCGTCGCCGCTATTGCCAACGAAGACGACGACGACGACGACGACGACGACGACGACAACGACGACGACGACGAAGAGGAGGAAGAAAAGGAGGACGTGGACGAAGATTAATTTGATCTCGACGGGGCGCTGCTGGTACAAGACTGAGAAGAAGGATAACCAGTGAGGGGAGTGATCGCGAGGGAGAAAAGGGAGCCGATTGCGAGGAGGGAAGAGAGTGGCGCTATGCCTGCGGCGCGGCTGGCCGGGATCGTCGTCGTGGTTGGGCTGCTCGGGTGCTCCGGTGAGTGGTGCTCTTGGTGCTCTGCCTGCAGCAGCTGCAGAGCGGCTGATCGGCCCGCCGCGACTCCAAGCCCGGAGACGTCGTCATGAAGTTGTCTGTGTCGGCATACAGAGCACAGGCAAGCGCCCAACGCAAGATCCTTAGCAACTACCAGCACCAGCTGAGCTACGGTGCCACCAATCAGGCCTCCTCATACCGGACCCCCTCTGACCCCGCGGCGGTCCTTCCTGGTCTCAAGGTGCGTATATCCCCCATCCATCCACTATTTTTCTTGCCTTTTACTACAACAAATCTTACTTTCCACCCTCGACTGTCTTAAGTATCAACAGCTTTGCCTGTCAATTTCATGATTTATCGTGTTTTTTTTCTCTCTCTAAGCGCTCCAAATTGCGCCGCCCGAAATTAAATTTCAAACTGTGACGTTTCAAAGGTTTCATAACGAAAATTGTTCGAATTTTGTTATTGAATTTCGATAATCACAACGATATACCGAATCCGATACTCTCCGAGGATCAAACTGATTTTGCGATGAGCTAGTATATGCTTTTACCCAAGAAAAATCGCTCGCTGCACAGCGAGGTTTCCTTTTATATGCCTTTTCTTTCGTGGCGCTTTCGGATTTTCAATCCGAATTGCGATGAGAAAGATGAGGCGCGGCAGCGTGAGCTCGAGGACCTCTCAAACATGTATGTATGTATGTATCACCTTGTAGCTTATTCCGAAGCTTAGGTATGTACAGCACTGGCTTTGCAGTGCGGTCGTATTGTAGGAATCAGCTTGCTTCGTATGCATATACAATCACATTCCGTAAATTTCGACTATATTTTGAATTTAAAAAAAAACTTATTTCTCCTCGACGTTTATAGTTTGGTATTTTTATGCGTGCATAATCAGATATTACTGCGGCATTCTGCATTCTATCGTATCTCGAAATATTGAATGAATGAAAAGCTCTCCATTATGTTTCAATATCTGTTGTAGTAATTCACTTTTGTTATTGTAAATTAGTCAAAATAAAATAATGAAATTGCTATTGAAATATCCTGCCTGCACTACAAAAAAAAAGTTCTTAAATTAAGAAGGTACGTTCTTAAAATAAGTATGCAGCACATTTAACAACACGACGTATTTCAATGAAACCGCTGGAAAATTGATCTAAAAATGAATAAGTCTTATTCCTTATGCCGAGAAAAGTTCGATCCTGGTCGTAATTGCAAATAATCAAGAGAAAAACGAAAAACACGAAAGTTCTCGCAATTTGCTGCATAATTAAAATACGAGCTATTTTTTGTAGTGTAATCGAGCTTAAAAAGTACGTATCAAACGAGCGAAGAGATCAAAGTTTAAAAACACTTTTGCGCGGGTAGGTATGCTTAATTTCGCTCGGCGCCTAATCAGTGACGCGCTGCAAGATACACACACACACATACCGTATGTTTTATCCACAGTAAACTTGCGCCGCGCGCATTTTGCGTAATCCTGACTCAGTTTGCCAGCTGGCACGCGAATTGCCTTTGAACTGGCAAAAATAGCAGCCGAGCATTTAATAGTCCGTCGAGTGTGTAACGACGTACTTCCATGGCGCTACGTAAAATTTAGAATATATGAAGAAGAAAAAAACAGCCTGCGATCGTTAGCAATCAAATTATATTCGAGCTGTATCGTGATATACATATCGTGCGAGTGTGGGAGATATGAGCACTCTCTGCTGCGCACCAAAGGCATCTGTATTAAAAAATTTTCATGCGGATTTTAGTTCCGCGCACATGGAAATATATAACGAGAATATTCGCTTGATAATTTTGCAAAAAAAATTTATGTTACATACGTCGAGCCGATGCGCTAGTTTTTCAAATCGATGTGAACTCGCAAATAAAATGTTGAAAATTTGAAAAATAAAAACATGGAGAGAAATTTTTTACTGGAAAATCAATGGGATCACTGCTATTCGAAGAAAATTGGAGCGAAATTGAAGCAAGCCAGAATAAATAAATTGAAGATGAGGCTGGAAGCCAGGCAATTAAATGGAGGCTAGAAGCTGAAGGGTGGACGCGGGGAGAGAGAAAGAGAGAGAGAGAGAGAGAGAGAGAGAGAACCGAAATCCAATTTCTCTAATCACCGCAAGTATAATCGTTCGGGCCATCCATCCATCAATCTGGCAGGCGCGTCGCCACGACACCCGCAGAGAAAAATAGGACGAAAGTGTGCGAGAGGAGGAAAAGTGGCGGGAACGAGAAATAAAAAAAATATAAAAAAAAAAGAAGCGAGGGAGCGAGCGAGAGCGAAAAAAACGTGAAGGCTGGACGTTGCTGGGCCGGCAGCAGCAGCCGACGAAATTTATGACGGCGAGCTAGCGCGCGACGCAGCATTAATCCGCAGGCGTGAAATTCAGCGGCTCCACTCGGCCATGCAAATTTTCCGCGTACTGAGCAGCAACGTTAATAATAAGGTAAAGACTAGCTGCGAATTACGTAATCAAAATCCATTCAGAAAACTTAGCATAAAATTTGCATTCAACACGCCGCTGAAAATTTCCAAGCGTCAAAAGGGTATGTGTCCGAAACGCGTGCATTGCGCGTTTTTTTTTTCATACCTCCGGAGACGGAATACCCGGCCTCGATTTTCCGGTTACTCTCGCAATTCCATCGGAATTCTCATGTCAGAATTTGCAGGAAATTTAATCGTCGGAAAAAAAATTCTCTTTGTCAAGGTGCTCCTTTATTTCTGTTTGTAATACCGATTTTCCAACGTAATCTTGTTGATCGTACAGCTCTACCTATTACTTTTATTTCATTGATCTCAATAATCAATTTGCCTCGAAGCAAGCAACGTAATTACACTCTCAACTATTCAAGCGAGCAAAGCTTAGAACAACGACATTACCTTCGATAAACGAGGTGGCCTTTGCAGTAGGGATAGTCGACACGCTCTCTGAGACTACTAGTGGCATAGCAATCGATTGACGCTTTGCGTGCTAAAGACGACAAACTAATACCTGTCTCAAGCTGATCCTATGTACATAAGTTAGCTCTTACTAGCCTGCTTTCAATCTTCTTAATATCTCTAGGGCATTTTGAGTCTTAATTATATTGAGATACATTGACTCACTTTGACTTGCGATTGACTTTGTGATTGACATGTAAGTTTCTGTTTTTGTTTTATTCGCTGATATTGTTCTTCAGCGTTTTAAATTGTTTAATTGTTATAATTTATAGGCTGAAGAAACTCACATGTATGGAAATTGCGTTTCTTCCGTTCGTAAAGTTGAAAGTAAAAAGAAAATATATTGTTACGACAGTTGGATAGTTTACGAATTGACTCTATGTTTTCTCATAGCTTAGTTTATTGGTAAGTCGTTTTTATTGTAAGCTAAGACCTAATACATTCCAAAAATTGTGCAATATTAACAAAGTAAATTTGTCACAATAGATTGTCCTGAAGAGGAATCACTTCGTGATCCGAAACGTTAACTCCTAGTTAATAAAATCTGCTCCATTAAGATAATTTGAGTTAATTATCATTACACCTATTTACCATTGAGATACACCTTTTACGCCGTTGCTAACCTCGTTCACGAGACAACATTCGGTGTAGCCTTTACTCGAAAGAATTTTCGTTTTACGACAAATATTTATGCTTCCATTAAGGGCAACGAGTTAATAGAAGTGGGCTTTTAATTGAATAATCGTCCAATTTTCTGCCACTATTACTATTGCGTTAATCATTGACACTAAATAGTTAATAGCTTTTTACCACAATTTTTACAGAAATTCAAAAATATGAATTTTTTTTTAATATCGCACCCATGCTTGGATTCATTTTTAATCGAGCAGAAAATAGAATGAATCTGAAAATAAATGTTCTACATGGACATGTATATAT
>JAWWMK010038823.1:0-12190 GCA_035047105.1 Galeopsomyia nigrocyanea
AGAGGGTGCATGTTTATTGGACGCATATAGTTCCAGGCTTCCTGCTGCCTTTCCCTTCCCATTTTTCTCTCCGTGTATGGTTTTCGAGTTACGGCCATTTATTTATTAAACTTATTGAAAACTTTTATTGACTCATCCGGGGGCGTGGTAACGTCGAAATTCGGATTCAGCGTGTCAAAAAACCTAAATAAGAAACATAATTTTGCGCGAACCTATCAATGCACACAGAAAACTCTGGGACTCTAGATTACTATAAATTACTACCGAAAAATCGTGTCCGTTATGTGGGACGCTCAGCGCTCCACGGCGGCGCGCTACGCTTACTTCGCCGTGGTACGCGCATATTACCTAAGAGTAGAGTCAGAATATAGTTTTTGCTTTCCGTGTAGGACAACTGTGGTTATAGGATTGTATAAAAAGCCTTTTTTAATAGATATAGTTAAAATTAAATAATAATTTTTCGAATAATGTAAATTTGGCCAAAAGATTCTTCGTAAATATAGAAACTAAAAGTGGCAAGGTTATTAATAGAGATAATAGTGATGCCTAGTCTGCAACAAATGAAAAATCGAATAGTCTAAACAATAATAAACTATAAAACACTGTAAATAATAGGGGAATAGAGAAGGACTGACCTACATACTGAGAAAATAAATGGCATAATTAGACTTCAAAATGAAACGAGAGAGAAAATAAATACTGCACTACATTGGCATGCTAGGTTACGGCATATATCTGCTAAATATATCTTGAGATTTAAGAAAATATAATCAGATCTAAAAGACTTTGAACGTTCAGACTTCGACGAAAAAATTCGCGAATGCATCGTATCCTTGCGGATGAAATTATCTAAATTACCATTTTTCATAATTAGACAAAGAGAATCTCAGCCATTATTAAAAATATACGCTACTGTGATGGGATATATCAGTGCAGTGACAAATCTCGGATCCCACTGCACTAATAGGCTGGGTGTACCAATTACCGGCCCCTACCCACTACCCGGCCCCTTTTATTTAATTTGATTAAATAACTTTGACTAATGTATACGCAAAATGATTAGTTTATTTTTAATCTATTGAACCTGATAAATGCAATAAAACTTGTCCCGTTACTTAAAAATATGAAATATATTTATTTGAGAAGGTTATAAAAGTGGCCGGATAGTGGTACATTCAATTTTTTCTTAGTACCAATTACCGGCCATTAAACAAACGCGAATAAGGGACCTTATCTTCCCTTACTGAGGTCTTGTAATCTTTTCAACGTGTGCTTCTATACATATTGAACAGTTTGGAACTATTTTTATTTATTATTATAACTTTTTAAAATATATACAGCAGTGGTTTCAGATTTTGTTTCCAACCATCATGGGCGAACCTGATAACCCTATTTTTATTTATTATTATAGCTTTCTAAAATATATAAAGCTTAAAGTGCCGGTAATTGGTACATTCACCCTATATCGTATCACTGATATATCGCGCCGACGGAGTCATCGAACCATTCAATCAGATAATTCAAAAGAAAGTTAGAGACTTTATTCATTGACTCTGGTTTGTCCGCAAATATGTTGAATATTGCATTAGGAGTAGCAACTTATATTTATAATTTAATTCCGCACAAAACACTTGATGTGCAAGCTCCCATAAAATTACTTGCACCGCAACACCGCAACAAAAAGGTTCGGTTGATACAGTACGTGACACTCACTAATGAAAGAAAGTTTTATCCAGTTAGTATTAGAGCCTATGTAATAGGTTATATGCCTACTAGTTACATAGTTTATCATCCTGAAAATAAAAAATTAATAGAAAATAGAAATATAAAATTCGTGGAGAGATTTGTCTCTGGAAACATGTTCAATATAATTATTCACCTGAAGATCAAACTGAATAATTATAACAGAAGATCCATTAAATACATTTTCACAAGACATATTAGAAAACGAGGGAGAAAATCCACAAGCTGAAAGCTTTGAAAATGAAAAAGAAAAATTGTAAAATAAAAACTTCAAAAATGGGTGAGAGATATCAGAATCCACGGTTAAACAAAAAAGATACCGAAAAAGACTCAAATATTATCCTATTTATTAGTGTTATTTGCGTCACTCGAGGGAGTTGAAAATGAAAACTCTGACGAAGAGTTCTATGCACTATTAGCAAATATTTTTGGTGACCCCAAAAACTATCGCGATGCAATGCGTAGACCTGACAATGTCCAATGGACAGAAGCGGTAAATACTGAACTTGAGGCGATAACTTTAAATAATGTTTATTAAATAGTAGATGGGCCAAATGTAGATTAAAAAGGGGGGAAGCCCAACATTTTAACTAGACGTTGGGTAAAAAAATAATAGATTCGACAGATAATTCTCTTAAGAAGACTAGGCTAATTATCCAAGGTTTTAAGGACTCCAATATTTATGACTTAAGGGAGACATACGTACCTGTCTGCATATATCTTCCTTAAGACATAAATATTGGACTAGGCTTGCGCTAATATGAACGATAATTTCTATGTTGTATCAACTAGATGTAATGACAGCCTTGTGAAGAGCTTTTCGGTGAAAAAATTAAATTTTTCGATAAAGAGTCATCTATCCAGTTTCAAACGTTGCCGCATTTATTTTTTCTGCTTGCATATACGCGACAACACTTTGGTTATTGTTCAACTCACCGAACAGACCAACTTTCGTGTCAACCAATCAACGTACTTCACACGATATCAGCGAGTGAGAGACGACGGAGAGAAAACATAATATATAACATAATAACGGAGAGAAAGCATAATATGGAGAACTCAGCTGAGCTAGAGAGTGAGAAGTCATTCACCTTTTGGACTCGCCGGTCAGCCGATCATACAGAACAGTCAGCAGCGAGGCGACATCCAGGCCGCAAGGAGCCTTCCTTTGAGCTGCGGTGACTCGGGAATTGAGTTTAAACTTATGCAGGATAGGACGGAGTTGTCGGGATGCAACTCCTCGCTCGGTAAGTTTCCTCGGCGTGATAAGGGCACGACGGCCGCCCTTCTCGACGAAAACAGAGAAGTCAATAATTTTTTCTTGATGCTGCTTTGTGAAAAGCGATCTCGCTCAACAACGCAGTTGCACCGCCATTTTGGGCAGGTCGCGGATCTACTTTCTCGCCGATGCTTTTTCATGTGCAGCTGTTCTCTACGTCCTAAGCCAAGCCGCAGAAGTTGATGCACGGATCTTCTCCAAGGTGAGTGTATTTAGTGTGTTGTCGGGGAATAAATGTGTCCCAGTATTCTGAAATTATTGAATTGTCAGAAATTTTCGCAAGCAGCTATACACAATTAAAAACGCGCATAGTAATTTACGAAGTTATATCCCGCGAATCATTTTTGGTTACATTCCATTTTGAACAAAAAATTCCTATTTTTTTGGCTAGAAAGAAAAGTTATGGCTAAATGCGCAGTAAATCAATGATTTAACTTCCAAAAAGTTTCATAATATTGAAAATAAGTTCTGAGACCAATTCAAGTGAAAAAGTATAAAAATACCTTGCTCTCGAGAAAAGACTTATAATTTTGACTTCTATTCCATTCTGTATCCGTGTTATTAAGGGGGCCGCCCAGTCGAGATTTCAACAAGATAAGCCAAAAAAAATTAATTCGAAAATCTAATGAATACTAATTTGTCAAGTACCCAAAACTATATATTATGAGAAATTTAGTTGTTTTCTCACTTTATGACTGAAAGTTATTCTACGTTAGACAATATTATTACGCGTTTCCTTTTTCAAACCTAATTTTCTGAAAATACAGATTTTTTATTTTTTTCAAACTTCAAAAAGAAATTCGTGACGAACCAATTAATTATGGAAATGAGTTGTAATTTAGTATACTTATTCTATATATCATACGGAACAAAAGCATGGAACAGTTTTTGGTTATTCGATTTCGTTTTCAATTGCCGGTGTTATAATCATCAAAATAGCCTTAAAATGACGATTTTTCCTTAATTTTGAGGCTTTGCAGCTATATTTTCTTTTCTTTTCAATTTAAAAAAACTCTGTTCCATACTTTTATTCGGCAAGATATAAAGAATTGGTAAGCCAAATTAATATTATTTGAATAAATGTTTCGTCGCAAATTTGAATTCAAATATAAGCCTATTTTATAGTATTATTTCGATGTTTACGTAATTATCACAACCGTGTGAATGATTTTAAATGGATTGAAGATGATTTTCACGCGCTTTTCTCGTGTGCCAATGTAAGAAAAAAATTATTCAGATAGATGGAAATAGTGAAAAAAAATGTTTCGACTGGGCGGTCCCCTTAAAGTAAAATGAATTGAATGTCATGTGCACAGCACAACCTATGGGTTTCTCTGTATGTGCACATTTTTTGCAATAATTTTGAGTCATAGGGTGCTAAAATTGAGTGATTTTCTCAAGCTGTTAAACACTCTGCGTATAGAGTTTTTAAGATATGTTGCAAAGTTATATGCGTCAATTTGATATTTATATCTAAGTTGAATCCAAGAAATTGTATACAATTACTTTCCAATGAGTGATTTTCGGGTGTTCAATAAGCCAAGTTAAATTAAAAAAATAGATCAATTCTTGCTTTCTGTTACGATAATTATTCTTTTTCAAAGTCTATCTTTATCATGAAATTGCAACTATTGCATTTTCTTCGTGAATTCGAGGCTATGACACATGTAGGGTACATGGAATTCTGAGATAGGTGAACACAATTATTAGCTCTCAAAAGAAAGCAAAATATTCTGTGTATATTGTTCTCCTTCATCAAATTTTTTAAAAATTAAATATGGATAGTATGTCTGTTATCTATATTTTTTCTGCGACGATCGAAATGTAACAAATAGAAAAGTAAGGTCGCGTGATTCTACAAACATCAACAACAAAAACATTACATTGCTTATTCGCAACTAAAAGCTTTTTCGAGGAAATTTCAAACGCCGCGGTTGTCGCGGAAAATCTAGAGATAACTATCTTTCTCTCTCTGGTCTCTCTCCTCAAGTTATTTATCTGTAACAAATGTAAGTGTTTCTTATTAGGCTGTGATACATGTGATCATTATCAGCTCGTGCGAATTACATACTAGTTCTTTTCTTAATGCGTGCATATGTGTATCTTTACATCTGACTCAAAATCTACTCTCTACAGTCTACCAAAATCTCATTTATTCAAAATTCTCGATAATCGAATAACTCAATAATTGTTCAAACTCATAACTTTATATTTTGGATATTCAATCATCAAATCTTTTATTTCTCTTTCTTTTTATTTTTCTTCAAATCTCTCGTAAAACCAAATCTCATTCGATATCAAATCAATTTTTTTTCTTTTAACTCAAATTCAAAACAAAAAATGGAAATACCAAATGAATATGATTACTAGTCAATATACCAGCTTCACTATGCAAATTCTCAAATATAACCGAGCAAAAATCACGAATAAATTCAACATTCAATCTACGAGCTACAAAAAATCAGAACTCTTTTCACCTCAAGCAATGTGGTTAGACATGCAAATCCTTCTCATCGTGTAGCTCCCTCGATGTTATTTTTTGTGAGGAAAAGCGAAGGCACTTTTTCCGTGAGAAAGGAATGAATGTCCGAATGGGAATGGGAAAAGTTTACTTCGGAGAAATATGAGGCGGAAATTGACTTTCTACACTCTAGATCCCTACGACGGAATCACGAGCATGTGTTACTCTCTCGAGACGAAATTTATAAAGAGAGACAAAACAAAAGAATTCAAGTCTTCAATCGCACCAGGGATCGCGAAATCTTCGTCGTTCGTCGTTGATAATTTTCCTCGAACCTCCTCTCCCGGATCCTCATCTACACAGGGATGGCACACCTCTCGGAAATTCTAGGAAAAATTCAGTTCTCGCTCGCAAGGCTTGCAAGGGATCGCGATGTTTACGCGGCCGAGGACCAAACATGAGAGAGCTCCTCCTTGCTGATTCCTTGCGCGCGCAAGGTGCGCAGAAAGTAGCTTGCGTGCGCAAGGTGCGCTTCATTCCGCTCTCTTTCCTCGCCATCATCTTAACTTTACGAAGTGTCGATCGAGAGAGGTGAGAGAGAAAAAACTTATGACTGTGTTATTACACACAGGTATGCCAATTTTCGTGTACGTACGTGTACGTGAGGCCTTGCGAGGATATCAACGACGAGTTACAACGATTCGATTTTTTATGCATTTGCGCGTGAAATGGCGTGAAGATTTTTTTACAACAAATTTCTCAATCTTTTCTTTCTTTTCGCATGCTATTTTTTGTGGGATTATCTGCGTATATTGAGAAAAAATAAATGAATAAAAGCAAAAGAAAAAAAAAACAAACGAAATGTCAATTCGTAATTCGAATTTTAGTGAATAGAGTAACTGCTTCTTTTATCTATATTTTTTTTCTTACAATTTTCGAAGCTTAGTCGGAACTTACAATTAGTAACTTCGAAATTCCACCATTGCATAGGCTCCCCAATTCATGGGAAAGGAGAAAAATAATTTTGAGCATGACTTGTATCTAAAAAAATGTAGAGATCTCGATTTTTGAAAACACCTCGACCTAGTGAGTTTATTCAAAGTCAAAACACGAATCTTCGTCAATTACGAGAATTTCGCTTTCGTTATCTGATTGATCTCGGGCCGATTCTCTTGTATCTGACGTATTGGCAGGAGATATTTCAACTGCGTCAGATACTTGTTTAAATAGTCTCAACTCATCGCAGAACGATTTTTGGGGATCATTTGAGAGGTCTAGTATGTCCATTGCGGGGTTCATGTCCAAATCCCCCACTCGAAAAGTAACATCAACCTGGTGATCTAAGCGATTTTAAGTGTAGAATGTGGATAGTATTGTGGAGAACGATTATACTTTGGATTATGGGAATGCAACGTGAGGAAAAAGGATAAGGTCTACCTGAAGTATTTCTTTTGATGGCAGTTCTTTTCTCCTTGGCTCCATGTCTGGTGCTTGTAGTGGGATTCCTGATGCTATCATGTTTCTCTTAATCAACCTGTCCACTTCGATCTTAATTTTTTTTAGCTTTAGCAGTTCCTGACTTGTGTTCTCCTTGCGTTTCCTCGCCAGTTCCATCTGGTGCGAATCCTCGTTCTCCTTCGTGAGTCGGATTTATTCCTCCAGATTTTGCTGTACTCTTTTCTTCACTCGGCGCTGATACGCCCTCCAGGTTGATCGGCTGCCAACACAGTTGCAAGAGTGCCGCGTGGAATTTTCCACGGGATAGTCCATCATCATTCACCAGATGATAAGCTCCGTTGAAGTAATCATCTGATATTCTATAAGGGCCTTCGAAGATTGATAACAACTTACATATTCGTCTCCGAGTTCGATAAATTGTAATATTTTACTAAATCACTTATTTTGTACTCAGTTACTTTACGATTTCTATTCATTTCTTCTTTCCATTGATTTCTTTAATAAATTATATAGACGGATTAATAAAGTTCGTCGTTGTTCACTCTATTACCCCCATTTTCACATATTTTGAACCTCCTCATTATAAGCTTCTCGAAATTTGTATGGAATTCGATATGACTTTTTGAAGTATGGCTTTGGATTCTCTAAAATGAATCTGTGTTTGTATGATTTGAAACGGCCGGGTGATTTACGAAAGAAATGTCGATATCGACTAATTAGTTTGAAAATCCTATCTCTCTGTTCTGGGTATAAAACCTCGATTTGCGATAATTTTGCGTGAATTTCCTCATCTAATAAATCATCTAAACTTTTCCCATAATTCGGAAAAAAAATAATCTCGACTATTGTTTTCAAAATTCAAAGGTTCGTAACTCATCCCAATTTCAAGTATTTTTAATTTCTCTTGCAAACTTACGCTACTTTTACTATAACTATATTTTTCTACAATGTTATTTACATCTAACACGATTATTTCATAGCGCGTTTTTATATCACAGCCCATTATTTTTAAGTTATCGATTTCTAGAATACATGTTTCAATCAACTTGGGTACGATTAGAATATTACCAATACTAATTAGTGCACAAATTAATTTTTTTTTTTAGCTTTATCGACTTTTCGCCCGTGATACCCTTTGCCTGAAGACCAACCACCAGGAGTGCCGCGAATTGTGCAAAACTTTCTTTATGCGTTTCCACAAATTCAGCCGATAAGTAAGTAATCTTACTACCAGAGTCGATCAATGCAGGGTTGGAAACCAATTACAAATACTCATAAATAGTATTCGCAATGGAATTCAATTCAACATAGCTAATTATATGTAAATAATCACGTTGACTGAACTATATCATATAATACTACATATGTACATAAATAACTTTTGATTTTTCAAAAAACCACAAATTTGAAATTTCCAAAAAGTTTTCAAAATTTTCTCCGAAAAATCTGAAAAAAATTTGAGAATATTCCTTGACAAATTATAAGACATTTTTATTCTATAAAACTTTTTCCCAAACCTCATAGTTTTAGAGAAAAAAAATAGTAACGAGAAAAGCATTTTTTTCAGATTTTTGCATTTTATCCGCCATTTTGAAAAAAAAAAAATTCAAATATAAAAATTTCCTATTAAAGTTCAACTATTTAGTGCACCCATGGTTGAAAAAAGGTTTCGATGCTGATGCGTTTTAACCTGGGAAAAAATTCAAGAAAAAAAAATTTTCTATTTTTCACTATTTTTTTATAAAAAAGCCGCCATATTGATTTTTTTAAACAACTTTTTTTTAATTTTGAGCCCGGTTTCGGATGATTCAGCACACTCAAAAACATAAGGGACGGTATCTGGGATCAATTTATTGTTCCGTTTTACAAATGAATTTTGCGATCAAATATATGTCCAGAAAATGACGTCTTTGGTCGTTAATGGGTTAAACGAAGTTTTCTCGATTTTTGGTAATTGAACACTCTTTTTTCTCGTTTTACTATTAGATTCTTTGAAATTCGTACTCAGTTCATCATAATGGTAAAAAATTGATTCAAGAGCAAAAAGTTGTTCTATACTTAACGGATAGTTATCAGTTATAAATTTTCCTTTGCAAATAATTTTTAGTATTTTATTTTGAACATTCTGTAGCGGGTATAAATTTCTAAAATAGCCACCTCCCCAGGCAATGATACCATAATTTAGTATTCCTGTAAAGTAAGTATAGTAGATCTGTAATAGAACCTTAGTATGCGTAAATCTCGCCAACTTATAAAAAATATAGACTAGATATTTAGACTTCTTGACAACATGATTAACATTATTAGTCCATTTCAGATTACTATCTACTACTCCTCCTAAATACTTGCAATAATCAACTCTCTTCAATATCTCATCTTTAATTTTTATCACAGTCTGGTTTGGTACACTATTTGAATAACTACCGAAAGATATATAAACAGTTTTACTTACATTTAAAGTTAACTTATTCATTATGAGCCAATTTGCTATTTTTTCTAGGTAAGTATTCATTTTGAAAATTCCTTTATCCTATGAATCATCACATGCTAATACCGCAGTATCATCAGCATATCGTCTAATAAATCATTTACATAAAGTATAAAAAGCAAAGGCCCCAATATCGTGCCTTGCGGCACCCCTATCTTGATATCTTTATAGTTACTAACTTTATCATTAACTTTAAATCTTTGTTTCCTATCTGATAAATAACTTTCTAGTAAATTTTGGGCTTCACCTCTTACACCATACCTAAATAACTTTTTCAGCAATATTTTTTGGTCTACACAATCAAAAGCTTTAGCCAGATCCAAGAATGTCGCTATAGTAGGCTCTTATCCAAATTAATATATAATTTATTAGTTAATCTCTTTAATGCATCTTTAGTACCAAGGTTCTTCATAAAACCATATTGTTGTTTAGATATAATTTTGTGCTTAGATATGAAACTAAATAACCTTTTATAAATTTTATTTTTAAAGATCTTGGCTATATTATATATTAAGGAGATCGGTCTGTAGTTCTCTACTTTACTTTTTTCTTTGTCTTTATGAATTGAAACTATCTCAGCCATCTTAAGAGCATCAGGCCAAATCGCAAAATAAATACATTGGTAAAAAAGATGCATCAAAAGTTCCGCAATATAATCTATAATTACTTGAAGTATCTGGAATTAATACCATCAACTCAACCAGCCTTCATTTTCATATTCTTAACAATATTCTTTATTTCATCAACGGAAGTATAATATATTCATAATGCAAGTATATAGTCTCATCATTCATTTTCGGCATTTTAACATCTCCAATATGCACATTGGATATTCTATCGCTCAACTGTTTGACCTATTTTACAGAAATATTCATTCATAACCTCAGGTATTAATTCATCCTTATCAATGATTTTACCCTTTTCGTTTACTAACAAATCAATGCTTTTTTTTTACATTTATCATCTTTACCTATCTTACTTTTAATATTACTCCATAACTTTCTAGGGTATTTACTGTCTCTAACGAGGCCTTCGCCTTCATTAATGTTTTTTGCCTTAAAAATAATTTTTTCTAGTATCTTTTTATAGTTTAAATATTCTTTTTTCAAGACAACATTATCTGGATTGAGCTTCCAAATGTTATATAATTGTTCTTTCCTCGCACATGAAACCATAATAGCTTTAGTAATCCATTTTTTCCTAGGCTCATATTTGGTCTTTCTTTTAACATTATATACAGTAGCCATATTAATACAGTCAGTTATTTCTTTTATTATTAAATCTACTGTTAAATTAGGATCTTGTATAACAAAATCATTCCAATCTACCTTACTGGCTATATTCTTCAATTTTTTATAGTTTATGAACTTGTGAAAAACTGTATTACTTTTGACTTCACGACTATTCTTTATAGAAATTAACAAAGGATAGTGATCAGTCGATGAATTAATTAACTTGTATGCGTTATATTCAATCTTATCTGTTTTAATAAACATATTATCAATACAACTGCCAGTCTTTAATTTAAGTGAGGGTCTAGTGATTCCCTTGAAACAAGGTATAAAACCTCTCTCCATAAAATTTGAAAGAAATTCCTGACTTACGTAATCTTCTTTCAATAAATCAATATTAAAATCCCCTACAATCATATGGTTATTGCTATTTTTGTCTAGATCTAAATATTCTTTATCGTATTTGATAAAATTCAATTCATCAATTCCATGCGATCTGAACACCGCAGAAATTTCAAAAATCAAACCATCTCTCACATTAATTTTGCAACACAAAAATTTTATTTCACCACTTTCCTTAATATAAGTATTTTCCATTATTGTTTCTTTTATATATATGACTACTCCGTCAGCTTTGTTAATTTTATTAATGTTATAAAAAATTTTATAACCGTTAAGTTGATGGTATTTGTAGTAATCAAGTTGCCACGTTTCCGTACATACAATAATCAATGGTTTGACTTTCAAACTTTCAACAATAATTTCTAGTTTGTTCAAATTTTTATTTAAACTTCTAATGTTCATATGCATAATTAAATCATTATTTGTGTCAATAGAACTATTTATTTTCTCTATATCAATAACATTTTCATTTTTAAAAACTTTGAAGTTACTACATTCTTTTTCAATATCATTACTTACGACTATTGGAGCCATCACTATATAATCTTTTTGTTGTTATTTCTAGTACTAGTTTTTCTTGAGTTGTTTTAACACCATGCTTAACCTCTTCCGTTTTATTGTTCTTCTTGTTTGTATCTTTTTTGAATTTAACTTTATTTACCGCCTCCTCGGTGGGTACTGCAGGATTCTGTTCATCAGTCTCTGAATTATCATCAGATTCTTCATTGACAACTTTGATGGCAAACGTAGATTCTACTTTTGTTGTCTCTCACATGCTTCTATATGTCAGATGGTACATCTATTATCACAGTTAGTAAATTATTTCTAGTATTATTGTATGAGCGAACAATCTTACATTTATTATCAAAGTTGGCAAAATTTCTTTCATTTATGTCATCCTCTAACGCTTGATAATCTAATTTATTGACATTCTCAATTCCCACAAGCTTCATCTTAAGATTTTCTATTTTTCCTTCTCAATTTGGCATATATCAAAGAGCTTATCGCTAATGACAGTAACTACTTTATCAACACTCTCCTCATTTGAATAATTAATTATCAGTTCATTTTTATCTGATGAAATTATTTGATTAGCTTTGATTTTTTTCTCATCTATCAATACACGA
>JAWWMK010038834.1:0-12189 GCA_035047105.1 Galeopsomyia nigrocyanea
GAATAATTTTGTAACAAAATGATTTTATTTAAAATTAAATTCCTCTTGTTACAAGAGGCCTGTTTTTTCAGTGTACGACTGCACAGCGAATAAACATTACGATTTCGGTTGATATTAAATCGAAATCCTCACGAATGTCACGGTTATTTAGCCGCTAGCAACGATTTTCAGTCGCTATCAATATGAAATTCTCATGAACGCTAGCGAACAAACACCTCGCCACCACAATGAAATATCATTATAAATCTAATCAACTCGCACCAAAAAAAAAGAAAGAAGATACGCTACCTGATCAAACAGTCCGCATTCACCACGTTGCGTACAGACAAAATAGCTGCGCGCTCTCGATCGGTCGCGGTCAGTCGGTGCTGATTGGGTTTTGCTTGTGTGGCTAATGATGCTTTGCTGACCTGCCCGCGGCCACTGCGTGCCAGTCAATTAGAGAAGTGCGTGCTCACGCAATTTTCCAATGCTATATAGCTGACTTCCTGCTCGTGTTGTATTGCAAATGGAGGGAGGGAGGAGAGAGGTCGGAATGATTAGCGAAATATATGACTGAGATAAACAAGTGATACGAGAGTACGGTATGGTCAGACAAGGTCTGTACAATTAGTATCGTAAATTTTCATTTTTGTTTTTTCTCTCTCGAGGTGATTCGTGACCTGAATACGGATATCAAATGATATTGTACATCCTAGGAATAAAATGTAATTTCGCCGAAGCGAGTGGATCTTTTTATCGAGAATCTCATTTGTGTGCATATTTCGCCGTGCGCTTGAATTAAATTGCCACTCTTTCTTTACCCACAGAGACAACGACTGTTTGACTTATCTTCACTTTTGCGCAGTTGTTTTTTCTTTCTTTTTTTTTTGACGAAGAGAAAGAGAGAACTCATTGTTTCTCGCCTTATCTTTTTTCATGTATACATACCTATATAGTCTATCAATTGTCTCTGCGCTCGTTCTTTCTCTATTTATCCTTCGTTTAACAATCCTTTGACTGCTTTTTTTTCCTTCCTCCCTCAACACAAGCCCGCATTTTCCCCGCCAGTCACTCTCTCTCTCTCTCTCTCTCTCTCTCTCTCTCTCTCTCTCTATACCTCGACTCTCTTTTTCCTCTTATTTACCTCGCAAGTGTGTGTCTGTTTGCTTAGCCGACTCTCCGTTTCTTACTCTTTCTATCTCAAGTCACGATGACGCGATGCTGCTTCGGATGTTTTCTTGCGAGACGTGCGCTGATTTTTCTCTCTTACTATCTTGCTATGTGCAAAACACGCTTCACTGCGCACACTACACACACACACACACGCGTGATTCTGTGGAGGCCTTTGAAGGCTATAAAGTGATTTCATCATGTTCTCGGTCCATTACTTTAATGACTTTGCGTTTCAAGCTTCTTCTCTTTTTAACCAATTGATTTATATTGACTAGCCTTTTTTCATTTTCTCTGGCGTTCCTTGTTTTTTTTAAAATTATTTTGTCGAACATTTAAAATTTCAAAGAGGAAAGTACAACCAAGTTATATTAACGAGGAAAACATTCTACGGAAAATTTAATTATTTGAAGAACCCATTCATTTCTCGGCCGAGAGTATTCGGCCGCACGCAAAAAGCTTCATTAATAGGACGCAGCTCGCGGGGGTAGCAAACGCATACCCAATTACGCGTATACGAAAAGTAATTTATCGGCTTGACCTTTTGAGGCATAATTACGTTTTTTCCTAATTATTTCGTTAACAACGCAAATGAATATTACGCGAAAAAGTTGGATAAATACTGCGAGCACCGAGGTCTGCGCTTAATTGCGTTGAAAATAATGTATATAGCGACCAAAACTATATCGCTCAGCGAAAGTTTCGTAAAATTCATTACTTTTATTTTTTTACGCATGATTATTTTGTCGGGTGTTGGCTGCCTTTTTTCTCCACCCTGTATCATATATAACGCGCGCGATGGGTGATAACCAATAACGTCAAATTTTTTTCGTACACCATATTACCTGTCTCGTCCATCACCGTTGTGGGAGGAAAACCTCGCAAAGTGAAAATTCCACCTACAGTGTGGTTGTGGTTATCGCGACAGCGTCTAATCCCTCATCTCCGGGGATATAGACACAAGGAAGGGAGAAGAAAAAAAATGCACGCCGTAAAAGAGTTTTATCCGTGAGGCTGACCACACAAACACACACGCGAAAAAAAAAAGAAGTGGATTCTTATCGGGATTGTGTGGCAAAGTTCGATATACGAAGAATGGACACGTTAAGTGTACCGAGCGACGGAAGACGGACAGCGAGGGCAAGAAAAGTCGTTAGCTCGCTCGTTTCCGAAGAGACGAGCTCTGCTGGTGCTACTGCGGATAATCTCATCGAGAGGGAAAATTGTGTCCATTCGGCTCTTCTACTGCTGAAGCCCACGATTGCCAACACTGCTGGACAATCAAAACCTACGCCTCCCATCTTCTCTTAGCCTCTAATGACTTACGGACGCGCAGCGCTGGCTTCTCTGCTGGAGGGATAGTGGCTTTCAGACCTTTCTCTCTGTCTCTTTCTTGGATTGACAAAAACAGAATTATCTACATGGTTTGTGATTAGTTTGACGGCGAAGTAGCTTTTATTTCGGTGTTCTTGGAATAACTTGCCGACAGTTTTATTTTATTCTTTTTTTGTGTTGTGGATTTACCTTACGATGCAAACTTCCCTATTAATTTTGGGCGAATGTACAAGCTGAACGTTCGTGAAGCTAAAATGATTGTAAGTTCGGGAAGATTAAGCAAACGTTCGAGTAAAACTGAGTTACGTCAAAGTTTTGATTGCCTACATTGTCGTTATCGAATATCTTTGTAAAGGAATGTAACGTTTGGATTTTACATAGAAAAGTCCTATGCATAATTGCCTTTCAAATATTCTCTGCTAATCCTCTTGAAGGTAAAATATTTTTTAACTATCACAATTATTTCTAAGCGCACGTTATAACTACGGCTTATTCTTTCAAATGCAGTCGTTCAAAAGTCTAAAAACGTGCTGTTCTTTTGTAAGTTTGAATCAGCCGAACTGCGAATGCTGTAAAACCATTAATCTCCGTCAAAAATTGTAAACCCAACCATATACCGCGTGAAAAAAAAAGGTAATCTGAATTTCGTTGTCCATCCGGTGTGTACATGCATTACGCAACACGTATACATCACGCGTGTAGAAACTGACGTAACATCGAGCGAGGCAGGTCAAAACACAATACCTTCGTTTCTTCCCGATGAACCGTGCGGTTAGATGGCGAACGAGTTCGACAGCTGCGATTTTTTATTTTTCGTACACGGTGGGAGTGTATGACAATCTTTGTGTTGATGAATTTTTCGGAAGAAATTATTACGTGTATTGAATGCGTTCTCTTTTCATTCTCAATCTGATTAACGTGCGACGAGCGACAAATTATTTTATAGCAATTAATATAAATTCAATCGAAATGACGTTGAGAGTATGTGATAATTAATTGTTTATGTGAAAGATTTGTAATTTTAAGGGAAATTCAGTTAATAATTTGCATGATAATTTAACAGATTTCGATCGAAAATCGTTCTTTAATAATACAGTAAAGCGAGCATGAAATATGCATCGTAAACAACCGATAAAATCCACCTATTGACAAGTAGATCGACGAAAAGTAACCCGTCATCCGTCGACAGAAAGACTCGAGAGCTCGCAGTGACAAAAGACCCGAGAGGACTGCGAAGCACATGGCAGATCGAAAAAAAAAAGCTCCGAGTGCAGTAGTATTGTGTAACTCGGGGGGAGCGAGACACGTAGTCGCGCGACGCGACGGAAGATGGATGGTCAAAACTGCCGAAGGAAGAAAAGCGAAAAAACATTACTACCGGACGGGTGTATTAGAGAGACAGCGAGTGTGTGTGTGTGTGTCCGAAGCTATTCGCGGTTTTCCCGATAATAACGTCTGCCTCGTAAACTCTGAATCCGATTATACGCGCTTGGGTGATTAGCCGGGATTTCATTCGCGCGAAATTCAGATGGGGTTATATACGTTGCGAGATTACCGCTGTTATTGATGGCAAGTTATTATTTTCTCTTTATTATTCGATTTTTATTTTTCGTGTTTTATTAACTGATAGTATTATAGTATGTGTTGCACGTGCGCGAACCCATTAAAACTTTCATAATTGCTGTTCTTGGGCGAGCTTGAGGATTTATTTTAGCGTTAAAGTTTAATTAAAACGCAGCTTTGCGCGATGATTTTCCACTATTGGATAAGACAATATTCTTTACGACCGATACTTTCCGCGCGTGAAGTTACTTTTTTTTTACCGCTCGTCTACCCGACGAAGTAAAAAAAGAAAAGGAGAAGATGCTGTGGCGGTGCATAGATCGGAAAGTTTGTAAAGCGTTTTTCAATTCTCACTTGATTAACCGCGCGCGAACGACGAGAGATAAAGAAACAATTAAGAGTTCAAACGAAGTTGCGAGTATTTATTGACTTCGAGAAAAATGTTTCTCACTCGCAGCCCCCTAAAGATTTTCGTTTTCTTTTTTTTTTACTCTCCCGAGACTTTTTTTCCCGAGCTTTGATCTCGTTTTCGCGGTTCGCGAAATTGCTTCCTGAAAACTTTTGCCTGGGGAACAATGACGAAGCTCGGCGGTAGACTAGTGATTATATAAATCGCCGTTGGGACTTGAATAATGGGGAATCTCTCGAAGGTGAGGGGAGGGAGGAACAGTCGCCTGTTTAGGACGAGTCTACGATAGGAAATAACTGTGTTGCAATTTACTTTAGGGACTTCAGTTGCAATCGCATCGAGGGTTGGGGGAGAAAAAGGTCAAGTACTGAGGTGCACATTATATATGACCAAATCCACAAAAAAACTACCATAACTTCGTTCGGGTTTTGGTAAATTAAAAAATTGGGGTTACGCTCGAAATGATTATATTTTCTCAATCTACAACACTAATAGAACCTAAAAACACTAGTGCCTCACGCCGCGTAATCTTGTGACACCCTTTTTCGGACTTAGAAGTCTTAAAACGGTCAAAAAATAATACACGAAATTCCATAGTTTTTTGGAATTTAACAAAAAATTAAAAAAGATAACGTTAATCTGACTTCAGAATCGAATTCTACGCCTCAAAATACATCGAAAACCATATTTTGTTTTTTTTTTCTACTCGAAATTCCGACGCTTGTAGAGCTTTTTAAACTACAGCAATGCATAAAAAGTAAAAAAAAACGCTGGCAAATTACGGCAGTTTTTTCGTGGAATTGGCCATATATTCACGGAATTTCTATACTTGCGTTCCAATCGATTTTTCTTATACCAAGTTACTTGGCCGGAAACAACTTTTTATATTTTTTTCTCTGTAATTCGAAAACTTTTTTCGAGTGGTTCGCGAAAGTGCCTCCGCCAGCTGTTATTCGATTTCGTCGTTAATGACGTTCGTTTGCAATTTAACGAAGTCCACTGGCAACTTGCATTTCCATTCTCGTGGAAATGTAACAAGATTGTCGATGCGATAATTACCGCGGATAAGAGCCAACCGCGAACAATTGAATCTCAACGAATTACCAGTAGTAACAATCGAGTTTGGTCAGACTGCTCCTATCTTCATACAGCATAGTTACATTATCAGTGACTTTATCATTCGCAAAATACCATTACAGTAACATTACGATATAAACTAAAACTTGAATAAATAGACCTTTCGCCAACACGTAGATAATCCCATACGCGCGCAAGTCGCCTAACTATTCTAATTAACACGTCGCGTAAAAGCGGCACGATTGCCTTGCCCAAGACACATCGCTTCGCATTAAAAGCACCACATGAAATTTTCTTCATCGTTTCCTCCTCAAGAGCAATTAAACCTATTTTGCATTTAGGGTATATATATATACATCCCACGCGTCGCCGAGATAATAACCCCCCTGGGTAATTGAAAGCAAACGGCGTCGACGTATACAGACGTCTAATTAGCGCCACGAGCTGCCGTGCATTGTACTTATTCGCAGCGTTTAAAACGCGAACTTGCTATACACAAGCTGTGTCGATCCGAGGAACGGGAATGTGCGCAACTTTGGAAATCTGGTTAGTTTGGAATTTTTTAATTTGCCCAGAGAAAATTGAGCGCGCTCTCTCTCTCTCTCTCTCTCTCTCTCTCGGTGCGCGCCCGGTGCTCTTGTTTGATGAAAGATTAATTGAATTGAAGTTCGACAAAGACGCTACGTAGCTGTGCGAGCTAGAGAGAGAGAGAGAGAGAGAGAGAGAGAGAGAGAGAGAGAGAGAGAGGGAAAAGTTAATATTGCTTCGGTTTACATTTTAATTACAAAGTTCTCATATAAATTCTTCTCTTTTTTTTCTGCCTCTTCTTTTCTGAAATTTTATACTCGCTAGCTCATCTTTTATAACAACGATTCACCAACAATTCCAATTGTTAGGAATCGTAGACGATGCTTAAACTATTCTCAGAAATGTTTCTTAATTAGTACAACGATAAAGCGAACTAGAAATACACGTTCACTTCCCCGAGTAACGAGTGCGCGAGTAGCGCAAACAAGAGCACAGCACGTGTCCTCGACAAATTCGTGAAACATCGTCCTCGTGAGAAAGAGAGAGAGAGAGAGGAGAAAAAAAAAGAACACTCGGAGAGGCAGTCAAGCACTCGCAAGAGTGTAATCAGGAAAGCAAGGCCAAGGCTGTGTGGTAGTAGTAGTAGATGGGCCGACAAAAGAAGAAGGCCTCTCTCTCTCTCTCTCTCTCTCTCTCTCTGTGCATAGCGTCGCGTCGTCGCTTTTAATGCGCCCTGGAGGCAAATTGCAACTACGTGCGTGAGCAACAAGCGCGCAACTTTAATAACCACTATAGCTACGTTATTCGGGACACGATATTCCCTACTACGACCCTTTTTTCTCCCTCTCTCTCTCTCTCTTTTTCTCTCGCTCTCTTCAAGCTCTTCGTTCCGTTAATTAGAACTTACGAGTGCTACGCCAAAATTGAGTGGATTAAAGGGTTTTCAAGTGTGTCTCTCTTGCAAACGAGAGTAAGTGACTGATGTTACGCACAAGTGGTAGATTGAAAGTTATCAACGCAATTATATCGAGGGTAATAATTTTCGATGAGAATGAAGTTTCGAGTGTAATTGTCAAATTCAGTCTGATATACGGCAGACTAATTTTACCGGGTGTGTTGACTTTTCGGAAAAGTTAGTTAACGGATTATATCCCGGGTGTAGCTAAAAGTTGGATGATGGTACTCGTCGTGTCTCATTTTTACGATGCTCTAGTTGCGATACGCGTGTATGGTTATGACGTTGTTAAAATTCGCAACAAAGTTTGGTTCGCCCGGATATTTTGTAACTTGAAAAAAACGATTCTAGCGAAAATAAGTTGCAGAAAGAAAAACACGGTTTCTAACAAGCTACGTGAGAAATGAAAAATAATATTGGTTTATTGATTTTCAGCGACCGCAAGAGTAACAGCGAGAAGAAAAATAAAAAAAAAACCTTTCGACCGACTTACTGTTTGAAATGAGAGAAATCGATGTTTTTGAAAAATGAAAACCACGCGCGCGATATACAATCTCGACGTGAACAATGAAGCTCAAACTTCCAAAGTATAAATCTGACACTTATATCGTTCGTGGCGTAAAACAAAAACTCATTTCGATCTGTCGTCCAGAACAAACAAAAACGTCGAAATTAATCGAAAAATCCTTTGCCCCCATATACACGCACACCGAAAATCTTTTGTGTCTGAAAGCTTTCGATCACGGTTCGTCTGGGGGTAGCAACGAACCGTGAAGCCTGCCGCGCACACAACGATAAGAAGCTATACATACATACACACACGCATCGGTGACAAAACAAGGGAGAGGCGATCCGCGTCTCGGGGATATTTAGCGACGTGCCCAATGGGCGCGACGCGACTGTTACCGTGCGAGACGCTGGGAATATACAGTTGACTTCCTCGAGGGACAACTGAAAGATAACCTCGTGGAATCGAGCCTTTTTCACGAGAGAGACGTGAAATTCGATATCAGCTATTCTCTCTCTGTGGTTTCTTTTTTTTTCGGGAGTTTGTTGCAGATGAAAAATTGTACTAGTTTCTGGGTGAGGGCGAGGGTGAGAGTTTCTACGATTTTCGAGAGCGATCGATATACGGCAACAATTAAAGTTTTAGAAGTCGACCGTACACGGCTTTAGAATCTAATCTCGTTCTGCTGGGATCGAGTGAAAAATGGCTTCGAAAGAGCCAAGCACTCACTTGTCGTTTATGAGTGACTGGTTCTCGTGAGGGGGAAATCCTCTTAGCGAACAAAAAAAAACTTCGATCTATACGACGACGAAGGTATATAGCATGAAAATGCGGTTTTTTACGCAGTCAGTCTTAAGTTTTTTAATTCTCCTCATTAGTGTCTCGAGAGAAGGAGAAATAGCTGAAAGTACTTTTTAAAGTGTATCAAGATTCGAACCTGATAGAGAACGAAAAAATAGGGTTCTGCTTTCATTAAACCTTGCAACGATTCCAACGTTACTCCGGCGATAATCCGCTCACGGAACAGTATATACGTGAAAATGTTCTATACGTGTTGCACCCGTGCGCGCAGTGCTGCCGTAACGATGATGTTTTGTACGCTTAAACCTTTGCAGATGTAATTTTTTTTTCTTCTCTTTCTCTCTCGTTTCTATGCTTTCCAATTGTCGTTGCTTTTCTCTTGTGTCTAGTTTTTTTTTTCGTTTACAGTGAACATGTACGAATATATTTTTTAATAATGATTTTGAATTTGAGTTTATTTTTGACAATTTTTTTATTTTTAAATCGTAACGATAATCGTAACGGCATATTTTTTATGCTTTGTTCTGATTTTTCGGTTGACTTTTTGGATAAAAATATCGTACAGTAAAAAATGTCTCCGCAACAATTTTTTATTCCATTGTTCATACTAGCAGGTACCATATATATTTACATCTTCGCAGAATAAATAGAAAGAAAAACGAAGAGAAAGTTACGAAAAAAAAAGTAGCGACAAATTCTTCTTTCCCGAGTCGTAAAAAAAAGAAGCGCGCTTTTCTCGCTCTTTCATCGCGGTTTTTCGCTGCTGCATTTTACGAGTACGTCGATGCACGTAGCCACTTTTACATCTTGAAACTTTTTCCTTCTTTATTACTCTCAGTTTATATACTCACATGCGCGGAATAAGTACGTGCTCATTTATACGCGTCGCTTGGGTTCATATACAAAGTATTGAATACAAAGAAGATGAAGAAATTCAGAAGAAAAAGGAAAACGTGATAAGCTAAGAAACTTTATTGAAAAAAAAGTATCAGCGTAAGTAGAAATCATGCGAAAAGTATACGCAATTGAAATTGCTAATCAAAAGTTGGGAAAAACTGATCTGTTGATAGAAGTCCACGATGAGGTGTAAGAAAGTTTAAGTAAAAAGAAACGGCGGAACGGAATAAAAGCCAAAGTCCGTGGAAAGATAAATAAGAATAGAAGAGAATACGAGTGCAAAAAAAGAAGGAGAAAGGTAAAAGTAAATCTCGAACGCATTAATGGACTACTCGGAAAGTCGAAGGAAATCAGTGGAATCGGAGAGGCGAGGAGCAGCTTTAAAAGTTATAAAAAGCCTTCTTCTATTACCAGCATTAAAAGGATTGTTTTCTTTTTCTCGCCGCGAATTCAATTACTATTTCAACATCGACATTATTTAATTTTTATTTTTAGTTGCGATTAAAGCGGTTGGTAAAATAAGAAAATATTTTTTTAATCAACTCCAAGGAAAGAGGCGCAATGAGTTTTCTAGATTATTTCGATGAATTTTTCGCGCGTGCTTATGTATTATTCATGAATTTTTTTTTTCCTGAACAAACTGGCCATTTACATGTAGGTCAAGGAACAGTCATGAAAGGTGAGCGAGAAGATTAGGACTCGGGGAGAAAAAGAATGAAGGACGTAAAAGCAATTTGGTGTGAAGAGGAGAGGACACTTTAGTTAAAAAGCCCGTGAAAAAAAAAGTCTTCTCGATGACAGTGCAAAAAAAAAAGCTTACCCGTCTCATTTTTATTACTTTGCGTCGTAAAAATCTTTACATTCGCCTTCTTTACATACTCTCGCGTAAGGATATATCCCGAGAAGCAGTAAAAATAATTGTCCAATAATTTTCGGCTCATATTAAAGATAGTAAAATCGTGTGTCAAATGGAATGGTCATCGCTGAATTTAAAACACGAAAATCTGGTTCAGCGTTAACGTCTCGGACGATCGTTATCAATCTCAATTAGTGAGCTAAGAGCGAAGCCGCAAGCCTTCAAACGACGAGCCGCACACAGTTTTGGCTGACCGTAATGGCACCTATACTACTGACTCAACTCGAATGGGAGGAAGTACAGCAAGATCAGTCGACCTGAAAATGCTTTCTCGAATAGAATGGATGTAAAAGCTTTACAACTCCATACGTTATTTAGTTGAATTTTATGTAACATCTTATTGGCATTTCTCCGTTATTTATGCTTTAATAAACATTTTATTCTCGATTTTTGTATTGAATGTTTCGCCAATAGTTCAGAGTTAGCGTCACATTTCATTTTTCAATAAAAAAAAATATATTTTTTACACCTCCCGTACCCACATTTTTAGTCCAACAATTCCCGGAATTCATAAAATGCACTCATCCACTATACACACAAATCAAATAAATCGTATCACTGCCACTTCACGACACGCATGAGCTACGCTAACGGGCCACACCCTCGCGCTCGGTCCCTTTGTTACACAACACATGGTGTGTCTTCTTATCATCGTTACCGCGTCTAAGCCTGTGTACGACGACCTTGAGGGAGGGTAGAATTGTTTGCTCCGTGCATACATACATATAACAGAGATTGTTTACGTTGTTATCGCGTCGTTGACCGCTTCGCCAAGCTTCTTATTTACACACGCGCGCGAGCCATCCATCATGAAAATTCTATTTTTGGTAGAAGCGAGAACTGCAAGTATGTTAATTCCAGCGCTTCCGCGAAAGTAAACGAAAAGCCATGTACACTCGTGCGCCAAGTGCGGAATTAGAAAGCAGGTCAAAGTTTGCGGAAGTTCAAGAGATTTCTTCAAGGCAGAGTTTAATGAAGTTTTACTTTGTGTGTATGTGCGATCGCGCGTGAGTGTGTGTGAGTATGTAGTCTACCTAATCTCGGTACGCGTCTACTCGTACTTGTGTTAAGCGGTTGGTTGGTGGAGTAGCACTTTACAAGATTGATTTGAAAATAGATTAATGTCGATTTAATTTAATTACAATAAATAGTTTGGTTTTAGAAAACGACGTAAGTACGTAAGGTGTTGTTTATATGAATATGGTAATTAATTAAATTGATAAGCTTGTAATCACTTCAAGTTGCGAGCCGCGTTGTAATTAAATACAAATCAATATTCGATCAGCAGGCTCAATCGAATGGAATTAATGTAAGTGTTCACAGCTATAAGTTAGCCGCGTGTATTGATTGTCACTTGACTTTCAGTACTGACCTAATATCGTTTCCTTGTACCCTCCCCTAAACCCATCGAATGAATAGCCCAATATACTCGTAAATATTTTTTATATTCGATACGATTCCGATCAATTCGATGTTTATGCCGCACGTGATGTACTTATAAATGAGGCGGTGCGTATAAAATATAAATTTACGCACCGATCGAATATGCGAGCTCGATTTATGTGAATTTCAGCTTCCGCTTCGTTTGAAGCTCGCATTCGGATTGATTTATTGGACATTGTTTGCCGCATTTTTTTTTCGTGGATTTCGAGCACGCGAATTTGCGAAAAATTGTGTATTGGTAAATAATCATCGAGTGAGTGTACAAACGAATTGAAACCAGGCCAATATTGATTTTTGAGTAACTTGTTCGGAAGGATAGACTTTTTTAAAATTAACTTTCTTTCGACATATTTTAGCGGAGTTTAAAATTTCGCTCTTTTATTTCGCAAAAGTTTCCCTTTTTCATTTTTCAGAATACTTAGCATTTTATTCGTTCATAGAAAATTTATTTGATAATCCAACAAAGAAATTTTTGACTTTCAAATGCAGAAGACACAGCGTCGAAAGTTACGACTGTATCATTCCAATTTACACTACAAAAAAAATTTCTTAAATTAAGTAGTATTTTTTCTTAAAATAAGTATGCAGCAAATTTAAGTAGTCCA